>JANUFV010080536.1:0-10660 GCA_024757865.1 Epizoanthus scotinus
CCAAATGGTCTGCCCCTTAGAGCTAGGTGTGGGCAGTAGTGACCTGTATGGAAATCAGGGTGCTGCACATCTCAGGGGAAGTACTAGTGCTCTCAAGGAATATGTATGTCCTTTGCCATACAGCAAATAAGCCGACTATTATCGTAAATACTAAAGTGTTACTCGGATGTCTTTCAAACCAACTATCATGTTACAAACATTGAAAAGTGCAGCCGCTAATTATGTAATATAGGGACTTTACGATCCGACAGTCACTTTGTAGCCTGCGTAGCAAGCGCAAAAGAAGGGGGACGGGAGGATGGCGAGAAAGAAAAAACGAGGGAAAAGAAGAGGGGGAATTTTGCGCTTGCTACGCGATACGCAGGCCAGTCACTTTGTGGTATTCATTCATATTTTGATGGATGATAAAGGATATACCTGGAACATGTAAATTGTTTTAAAATACGTATTCTTTCACCTAGACCTCCCCCTGGATCGAGATCGACAATTAGCTCTACCGCGCGCTAGTATATATACTGTACCGTACCCCTCCCTTCCTTCAACTCACTAACAAAATAAATAATTTATTCATGAATGCATGTCAAGAATCCGCATTGTTGATTGTTCAAATATGGCGGACAAAAAGGAAGTCAACTTGGCAATTGGGGCGATTGTGAGTGGACAAAAAAGATAATATGACCTGTTGCTGAATTCATTATTTCGGAGCCAATTTCATATGTCTTCTGAACACAAGCCTGGAGTTCTGTCAGTACTTTGGGTTGGATTTGAGTTGATTCTGGAACGAGCAATCTTCGTTTTGCTGTATGGTATGGCTACCACCGTTGACAACATGGACGACGAAGTGGACGACGTGTTTGGAGACGCTGCGAGTTCTCCGAAATCCCCGAAAAACTCTGCTGCTCGTGTATTTCCCGGTAGACCAGGAGTCTACGAAATGAAGACGATGAACAGTGACGATTTGGAAGATTCGCAATTAATGGGGTTGCGTTCAATTTCTATGCCGACTGTTCGAGACAAAAACGTGCCCGCAAAACCTCCGAGTCCAAAGTCACCGAACACTACGACGAAATTACATCCAGTAAAAGAATTTATTATAAATTTTGCGAGTAGAGCTCACAAGAGAAGGACTCCACTGACACGAAGTACGACAACAGAAGATGTGAGTGATCTAGTTATCAAACAGTTAGGTCGCGGACATTCATTCCTTCCCATGTCGCTGACAAATCCGACATGGTGTGATTTTTGTGGAGAGTTCATTTGGGGATTGTTCAAACAAAGTGTGCGATGCAAATGTAAGTTTAGTTGATCTCAATTCCCTGCTATATATGTTTGTTGAACATAATAATTTAGCATATTCTAAAGTATATTTGTGTCGGATATTGTGCTTGTTAAATGGTATACGTACGTAGGTGATGAGACAAAAAGATCAATTTGTTCCAGCGGTTTTGCCGAAGACTATGAAAAGACCTGGAAATTAAAAGTCACGAATGCCACAAAAAAACATCAAGAATTTGTTTCAGACGCCCTTCTTTACTAAATATTTATTTATAATAAAACCACATATCAACGACATCAAACGAGATTTTAATCTTTTAAAATGATAACCAGTTCACGATTTGCAAAGCTTTCAATTTCATTTTGTTAGGACTGATCATGCTGATACGAACATATTCACACGCTGGTCAACATTATCCAGAAAAGCCTTTGAAAGTACCGTATAATGTCTAATTATTGCACGATAAGTGACATGTGTATTCTGTGGGTAATTGTAAGAAAAGTCTCCTTTGTGGGTATACTGCAGTCCCATTGTACTAAAGCACTAAACAATTGCCACTCATCACATTAGTCCTTAGCTAGCTAGCTATGCATAATACTGTCAAGAAACAAACAAATCCGATTTCGTATTTTTTACAAACTGAGCAATTTATCGGTGATACAACTATTACAAGCCGGAGAAAAATTAAATGATTAAATAGAGAACATGTAATATAAATTACAAAGAGAAATTATCTCAGCGAACAAAATAATTTCAGCTACATTCTAGAATACCTTGCCTCATATTTAGTATTTGCGACAGGCCCGTGGACGTGGTTAGTAGTCAAATGATCACATTTATATAATAATAATAATAATAATAAAATAACATATTTAGGAAAGCCTGTGCAATTCAATAAATATCTCTTCTGAATTTTTTTTTGGCAAACGTCACTTCAAACCATGTAATCCACCTCTGCAGCGAAAATATATTACAGATTTTAACTTAAATGCATTAATTATCAGTCCAAACTAACTCTGATTGCCTATAATTACATTTGTTAGACCTTCCAGGTGGACTTTTTTAGACTGGTGGTGGGGTGCATATGTACCCTTTGCACCCCCTGCCTACGCGCCTGCAGTGGTGAGCAATACGAAAGAACATACATGATTTGTAGTGATATGATCAATAAGATTGCATAAGCGCTTGCCTCCATAATGTCACCACCACAACCATTGCAATATGTAGCTCCCAAACAGGCAGCCAACATACTTACGGTGGTTTACAAAATCTTAATAACCAAGCAGGAGGACTGTATGGTATAATTTTTGCACGAGGTCTTGACTGTACAGTGTAGTGTGTGACAGACTGAGGGCAAAAGATTCTCCAGAACAGAGAAGGGGAGCTAGCCATTTTTCATTGTGGACAGAAAATCAGTTTGTGTTAGGAGGTTCCTGATAATGTCGGACAAAATAAAGCATGTTTTGTTTTCAGACGTCGTGACGGGCCATGTCGACTCTTGTGTGGCAGTTCCCGATAATTTGTCAGGAGTTTAGCTCACTACATGCAATCAAGACTAATAAATGATTTTGTTTGTGACTCTTTAGGAACTACCACAAACGAGCAGATTTTCTGGCCGCAACAAAAATTGTCTGGCTCTCGACAAAAAATGGGCTCAAGTGTAGCAAACTTGCAATTTGACTTATTTGACTCCGATAAAAAATTGTCAGATTTCAGACAAAAAATTGGCGTATGTGTGAGGGGCTTAAGATTTATATTATATGGCATTCCGAGCTTGCTTGTGGAATGTTTGCAAATCAAACAATCGAGTTGTGGTTTTGCAAGCCTGTATAGTGAAGATGTAATACAGACCTGGCTTTCAGCCAATCACAATGCAAGGATTTATTTACAGACCAGGGAATCCAGCTTGTCATCATTAATTAATCAACAGAAATGACACTCACAATCTGTACCAGCTTTCCTTTATTTTCGCTTGTATGAGATTAGTTTATTTCCATGTATATTCAGAGAAAACAATAGAATGTCAACACCTCTTTTGGTTGAGCCTATGAGAACAAATTGTTCAATTGCATTCGTGACATTTGACAGGGAAATGAAAGTTGCTATTATGTGGCAGATGTGAAACATACTTCAATTTCAAGAAACATTTATCTTGCAACCAGACACTGCAGTCATCACACAAGCAGATGTTACATTTATAAACTGGCTATCGGTTTAGTGCTTGCAAACTTTATGTTGGAACTGTCAGTCTTGAAACGTCCGTCAAAGGCCATGTACTGGCTAGGAGTATTAATTAGTAATGGACTTGCCTTGTTTCTGAGCCTGTCAGACTTAACCCTAATAATCTATTATGTATCATAGAAGCATGCAACACTAGCTACAGTCTGTGAACTCACATTGAAGAAGACATGCTCAGCACAAACACTGAGCACCGTCTGCCTTTGAGAGTAGCTGTAAGCTGAACCAGGTGTTGCTGCTATAATTTTAGGGAGTAAGTGACAATTTTTATGTGCCCACACTAAGAGGAAATGAACTACCATTAAAATCACTGTTTTTTTGCTATGATTTGCTTCAATTCACTCCAAGAATACATTTTATAAGAACTGAAGTGGGATGAGTCCCCATATTTATGTTTTCTTTCAGTGAGATGATAAATTAAATATAATCCATTATATACATGTAAGTATATACCGTAGTATTTATTATTGTTTATCTGTAATAGGATCGAGACATTGTAGGATTCTCTAAAAAATCTTTATTATTATTATATTATTAAGTGTGATAGACATAATAATGTATACTGTATATATTATTTATTATGTAATTATTTTAAAACTATTTTTCAACCTTTTAAATAATTTTGACAAAATTATTATTATTATTATTATTTTTATTATTATCAATTAATGATATATTTCTACAATATAAACATTGTCCAACAACACAGTTCCATGCAATACAAAGAAGATTGTATAGTATATGGTATCATAGGTGTGTTTACATACCATGTACAGTACATGTAGTATCAATGGAAAGTTGTATGAAATAGAAATATAATTATTGTACATGTAGAATCGTGGTCAGCTTTGGAGAACTTTGTAGTCTGTGATCCTGTCCTTAGATAGATCTCATTTTGGAACAAGATCATTGTAAAACACATTACTTGTCCCACTTCAGTATCACCTCTAGAGAGTAAAATTGTTACTGTCCAGATACATACAATGCCATGTACAAGCCTGAAGAATAACAGAAATTAGAAAATGGGAGGAACGAATGGTTAACTGGGTGATACCATAATTAAGTTATGCCATGTGTTTTGACCTGCTCTAAAGATTAATGTCTGCAAACTAATTACCTGTTAAGATTCTTCAATAAGAAATATTGATAAGAATAATTATAAAGAACTTGCCCATCCAATAGGGTTAAGATGATCATAGAAAGTTGAAAATTGTGATGTCATTTTAGGTTCCTTTTGCAACATTTTCCCAAGACATACATGCGGCTTTCAATTTTGCCCAAATTAAGCCATGTGGCTTTCTGAGAGGCAAACCTGGGACCTAACTTATTAGAATCTTATCATGGGTTCATTTAAAATGGCTTTTCTTTTGCTTTTTGCTCTAAATCTCCAAAAAGAAAAAGAAAAAGCCACTAATGAACCCTTGAATCTTATTGATCGAGTGGACTATATTTAGCAAACAAATTCTGTATATTTATATAAAATCATTGACAAGAATTAATGATATTTCTGTAATGTATAAAAAATTAATTGATTAGAAAATATATGAATATTACAATGTAGATGAGTATATAAATATTCAGGGATGTAGATTGAAGCCGGTAGCGGGCAAAATTAATTGGATGGAGCAATGATTTTACTGGCTCAGAAAAATTTGTATTCCCCCAGACCCCACTAGAAGCTCCACCTTTGGTGCTCAATTACCTGCCTATAGCAGTCAAATTCCCGCCTGTTTGAAATCTTAGCTACATCCCTGATAATGTAATGCTTTTGACAACAGTTTGCAAGTACACATGTCACAGGAGATGTAGAGATGAGGTTGAACTGGACTGTATTGGTGGAGACTGGCCCAAGATTGAGAGGAACATGTCTGTTGATGAAATGACACTTGGAAAGTTACACCTCATAGAACAAGTCAGTAGCAATTGAATATAATTATTCCTTTATAGTCTGCAAGCAGAAGATTTTAAGAATGAGTGAGGAGGGAAGGAGGGGTAACAGAGGAGTAGGGAGGGGGGGTGGTGCCCATTCCTGCCAACACTTTCGCCCTAGATGTCTGCACATAATATTCCCATCCTTCTTCTGTGACCTACAATGTATTAACTTTTATAGTGCCTATATATTTTCATAAATTGCATTTCCTAGTATGGTAACATTCATACACCCCTTGAATTTGTAACTAAAGGGTTTCTTGAACCCTGCTGCACCCAGTAATATGATCTTAAAATGACCATAAAACAAATCTAAAATATTATTATATTTCATAAGTTCTAAATTATCTTTAGCATTTCATTGTATAAAGTAATATAAGCTTTGACTTTGAGTGAGCCATGGTGAGAGAGAGAGAGTGATCACTCACCTCAAATGGCAAGCGTTAGTTAATATTATAACATTGTATCAAATTGTGTGATAATGTTTTCATTATTTTATTATAATGTTAGCGTGATGATAGGATACGGGAACCGTTTATGATTAATGCTGAGTTAAGCAAGGATGCCTTACGAAGGAGAGTGGAAGATTTCAATTCTGCTACAACAGGATTAATTATGACCATGGTGAGTTTTGGACTTGACGAGCAGTGTTTTCAATAAGAACCAAAAGGCGGTGAAATCCTCCAGCTATTTCACTGGAGTTTGCCGCCTGCTTTTGTTTCAAAATAATATGACTATAGTAAAGCAAAGTAAGATCAAACTGTCCCTACAATGTAGCTCTTCATACCAGAATCACTGTCTGTAAATATTGTTGAAAACCCTGCTTAAATGTTTACCAGACAGACACTATCAGATAATAAAGATTTTGGCGTGGCCTCCTTGAATGGTTATATTGATCGACTAACAGTTGGTTTGTTGCTATGGGGAGGGTGTGTGTGAGTAGTAAAGGTGGACCTTTCTAGAGGGCCCTAATGGCGATGCTCCTCAGGAAAAGTTGATAAATTCTGTTGGCCTAAAATTGCATTTTGCTAGACCTTCCAGGCAGACCTTTTTGGCATGTGTGGGGTAGTACATACACACCCTTCGAACCCCCCTGCCTGTAGCCCTTCATTGAAGCAAAACTCATTAGGCTATAGACGGAAGACCATAATTATACAGTATACTAGTGTACTAGTGTGTGTTTGGCTTGTTGTCAATCATTGCAGTCGATCTGGCTAAATTTATGTGAATTTTAACTTTGTTGTTATTTTTGGGCTCACAGAGAGATGAGGAAACATTTCAAGGATTTGTCAGGGTCCATATGAACCTGCTTCGGCCAATCAATGTGGTAGCCGGGGAGAGACCACTTTCCATATTTGAGGCAGTTGCTTGGAAAGGGGATGACCCTTTAGATGCAGAAAGTGTTGGGCCAAAGGTATGTAAGCTAAAACAATGAACTAAAGATAAATCAAAACATCCTCTCCCTGGCTTTGAAAATATTTGTAGGGTACATTGCAGCCAGGGTGTCACGGCATGTAGGTGTATTTGTGGCTTGTATACGAGCCCATGATATCAATATTTAGTAAGTGCTGCGGATTATGACATGATCAAGTTCTAGGGGTGCAGATAGACCTGGGAAAGTTTTTAAAACTGATTCTCTGAAATGCAATATCCAAGGATCTTGATAATGAGAATATAATTTTTCAAGCAAGACTATTATAGGAAAATAGAATTTGATACCAAACTACACTGAGCTGGATAACTTGTAGACCTTGGCTTATTGGTGTCGAGGAAGCTTATATGCACCTACATAATATATATATATATATATTGTATGTACATGTACACAGTAATGGACTGTGTACAGTTATTGTACATATCCAGAATAATTATTAATATATATATTAGATACAATAATTTCACAATGAAAATGAAGATTCAAAGTTTAAGAAAAACCTGCAAGGCAAATGAATGAACTCAAGGTTTTTCCCAGCCCCAGTAAATAGAAGTATTCTATAGTTTATAATTATTGTATATTTATTATTCAGAAAATGTGTAAAATTTCAAACAAAATATTAATTATTAATTTACCATAATTATTAGTAAGATATAAAATGTAAAGATTGTTAAAGTACCAGTCAACTTACTTCATTTAACTAAAAGTACCAAAACAGAAGTTGAAGCAAGATCATTTCAAAGATTTATTTAACTTAACTTACACAATATCATACAATTATAAGATTTTACTAGTTGGTGAACTGGAACATAATTATACATTCAAACAAAGCATTCCAACGATGATTATTATTGTACTTCCAGCTGCTTGCAGCAAAACCTATTGATATTATAATGATTTGTGATTGTGTGTTATTAAAGAGAGCATAATTAAGGTGAATGCTCCACAGTAAGTTATGCTTCTTTGAAAAAACGACTTAAACAAAGTTGTGATAATTACTTCAATTTGCCTTAATTTAGGCAGCTCAGAGAACGTCATTTTTTCTCCCTCTTGGTACTGTGAAAGCACTTCATATCACAAGTCAAACTACAGTCCATGAGGTAAGCATATTAAGTTCTTGTAGCTTGTTGTAATTCAGGTTGGTTGATACAATTGGCTGAAGTGGGTTTGTTTATGAACATTTGTGTTTTGAGAAGAATATTTGTGCTTTAAAGTTTGTAATTGTAAACATTTTAAAGAAAAAACAATTGGTGAGAGCCATTTATGGTAATAAGATATACAGATTGTGTGGATGTTTTAAGAAGATTAGTTAGTACATGGAAAAGAATACTAAGGGATTAATATGTCAGGATCAATGGATCATATAATTATTATGGTTTAGTAGTACGTAGTTTTTATGCTTCCCATTGATCTAAACAGGAAATACCGGTAACTGCAAACTTCATGCTTCCCACATAGGTGAAATGGGTGAAAATATTTACTTACTGTCTACAAACTTTATGCTTCTAATCTGAACAGTAAATAGGTGAAAATACATATTGTATGTACTGTCTACAAACTTTATGCTAATTTAATTTCAATCTGAACTGGAAATTCATGAAAACATGTACTACAAACTTTGTGCTTTCAATCTGAACAGGAAATTCGTCAAAACATGTACTACAAACTTTGTGCTTTCAATCTGAACAGGAAATTCGTCAAAACATGTACTACAAACTTTATGCTTTCAATCTGAACAGGAAATTCATGAAAACATGTACTACAAACTTTATGCTTTCAATCTGAACAGGAAATTCGTCAAAACATGTACTACAAACTTTATGCTTTCAATCTGAATAGGAAATTTGTCAAAACGTGATGTACTAGCTAAAACATCATGTGATTTTTATATTTACAAGTCAGTCATGCAACATTCTTTCAAAGCACTGAGACTAATATATTTAATTGTTTCTACTAGCTTGTGTCCTTTGCAAATAATTCTGCATGGGCAGTTACATTCATAAATTTTGGTCATTTTTGTTGTTTATTTCCAGGTTATTGTAGCTCTCCTTAAGAAGTTTAAGATTTCTGACAATCCACGGAAGTTTGCCTTATTTGAGTGTTATCAAGATGAAGACAAACATGGTTAGTAACAGGGAGCTTTGGCTGGAATATGTTGATGCAATATTGTCTGTAATAGTGCTGTCTGGATTGGCAGCTTCAAATCAATAATTTTGTTTGCAGAGCTGAATGAATGATAAGCAGTTAGTTTCTATTTCTTGATTTAAATTTCCCATGCGTTGCCATCTTGAAATATGACTTAGTTTTTTTTCTAGGAGGCTGGTGTTTAGAGTAGTTGCCTAGGCTGTTATATGTGCTTAAATATACCCCCCTTAGTTGTACTTAACAAACAGCTCCTTAATATATTTAATACAGTTGGATGGAGATATACATATGTGTTATTTTGTGATTTGATAAATATATTATTTTAGTCTGTGTGTGTGTGTGTGTATAATATCTATATTATTCTCTATGCGAGTGTATATATGGCTGTGGATCCTGCAGAATCTTATTTTTTGATCAAAGCAATTTAACAATGCTTCACTTGCAATACTAGATATGTAAGTGCCAAGAATTATGCAGTGTTAAGCCACAGTTCTTTTCATTTTGTGCCTGTGCCAACTTTTTTTTAATTGCAGTAATTCTTCGCCGGATGTCTGACCTAGAGAAGCCATTGACCTTACGACTGCTCTGGGGAGGAGGTGATATCAGGCATTCCTTCTCACTTCAAGAGAATGAAACTGGCGACATTGTGGTGAGTTGAAATTTTATGATATCGTGGACGCCAATAAATGAAATCAATTTAAGTTATTGACTTTTCTGTAAATACAACACATCGTCATTAAAGCTGATCTGGGAAGTGTACTTCCAGTGAACCCATGTTTGCCATATTTCGTTCACATAAAACCCCAAATTATTTTGGTATTTTGAGCTATTTCAACATGTACAGTAATAGTAGATAGTAACAAGTTTTGAGTGGTTGTGCTTTCAATTCTCATGAAGTAGTGTAGTAAGTATTTTTCAGTAGTAATGAGATTTGTTTTATCTTAAAATTCATTTTATATTTGTTGCTAGTGGGAAGTATTTTCAATGCCAGAGCTACAGAACTTTCTTCGAATATTAGACAAAGAGGAAGAAGAACACATCTATGGGGTGAGTAACAAATAATCTTGTAACTACGGTAGCTTTGTTCTTCTAATTATGCAGCCTGGGCCTGGTTACTTGAAAGATATAATGGTACCAATGCTCTTGAATGGACCTGTTTATGAAAAAGTTTCTATTTTTTTTATTGTTCTGACAGGACCTTAAATAGAAAAACACGACTGTTTTATGACAATAATTATAAAGGAAGTCAGCATAGTACTGATTGAAATTAAGCACCTGCCTATATGTAGGTTTGGAACATATCTTAAAGTTTGTTTGTTCACCATGCCTAAGGTTTTTACACAATTTTAAAATAATCATTCTCATTGTGCAATATTATTGCATTTATAAGAAAATTGATTCTTTCAAATAAATATTTTGTTACTTCGGAGCCAAGCTGCCCTGAATTAACAGTTTTATGCAAAAAAGAATCCTCTGACATTAGAGTTCAGACAGGTCATTATAGATGAGTTCCCCCTCTCAAGTTAAGGAACAAGAGCACTAAACTGTTCTGAATTAGACTCCACCATGAAAAGCTTTGCTCAGAAAAATTGTAATAAGAAGCTACAAGTTTCTTAGTAAAATTGACAATGACCCCC
>JANUFV010080647.1:0-10659 GCA_024757865.1 Epizoanthus scotinus
TGACACATGGTTTGCATGGAAGCATCATTTCCAAAGACAAAGGCAAGACCATTGCGTTTAACGAGGAACAACTAAAGCCCCCCACGGGCCACGAAGGTCCACCTCAGATCAGGATCACTTTATATATAACGTTTTCCTCTAATACCCCCCCACCTTCTAATAAGCCCCCGGTCTGGGGTGCCAAAAATTAAATAAGCCCTCGGAACAAAATGAGAACTGCTTGACATTATGTTCTCTAGTACGATGACTGAACTGGCGTAACTGTTGCGTTATTCTAATACTATTGCATTTCGTTTATCAAGTCAATAACTGCCCAGCTTTGCAAAATTATACATGAATTTGTGGTCTTGAACGTCATTTTACTTGTCAAAATTATGAATAAAAATAATTTTGAATTTCTAAAGAACGTGAAATTTATTAAGCCCCACCCCCCCTTCTTATAAACCCCCGGTCCAGAAACACTGAAAAAGAATAAGCCCACAGGGGGCTTAATAGAGGCAATACGGTAATTAATATAAATATTTAAATCACGAATATAATTACAGCCTGATGACTGTAAAGTGAGTTGACAGAAGAAGTGGTATATAAGAGTACATACCACGGAAATCTATCGCAAGTTTGTTTTTGGCAAACAAAAAAGGTGGCAACTTTGACACTAATTTCACTCTCTGATTCCAGAATAACCGTCTTTAGAATGCAGGACATAGAGTCTCCAGCAACATATATTGTCAACATTTTAAGGGGGGCCGGGGGGGGGGGCATGACCCTGGACCCCCCAATGTTGGGTCCTTCTCCCACATGTTTGCACCCCCTCATACAAAATCCTGCTTACGGGCCTGATGCATGGGGCTTGTAAACTGAAAAGCTGACCAGTTAAAAATCTCTATTCAGCAATGTTCAACATAGGCAAACAGCAGTAAGGTGCATGTTTCTCACTCAAGTGTCTGAACTGCAGTGTACTAATCAACAAGATTTATTTAATCAACTGTAGGAGTTGATGTTATGCTTTTCACCGTAAGGGTGGTAAGTTTGAGCTGACGTTTCGAGCGTAAGCCCTTCGTCTCTTATTTCTCTTACTCTGACGAAGAGCTAACGCTCAAAACGTCATCTCAAACCTACCACCCTCACGGCCAACAGCATAACATCAACTCCTACAGTTGATTAAATCAATCTTGATGTGACCTACTCGCCGACGTAGAATCCCTAGTTTGTTTCAAAACTAGTCTACCAGAGTTTACTAACCTAACTAACTTGCCAGACTAATTTGCCTAGTATAGTAATAAGTTTTCTCATGGCATTCAGCTGTCAAAACTAGAAAACAAAGAAGATAGAGACACAAAATGACTACACACCTTTAGCAAGTACACCTTATAATATAGAGTCCACAGCCCAGAAACACTTGAAACAAAATAAGCCCTCGGGAATCTAAATCGACAAAATTTGACTGCTGGCCTTTTATGTACAGCAACGTCAAAATGCTATAAGCATTAATAAAAAAATTGAAATTGTCAATTTCAGATGTGAATGGTTTTGGTCATACTAAGTTGTTCCACTGAAAGCTTATTGGAAATGAATTTGAGAAACGTAAATATGGCAGAACCAGTGACAATCTAGGAATCCCCTTTTTCAAATCAAAATCTGGGCAAAAACTTTTGAGTATAAAAATGCGAAAATTTGGAATAGCCTTAACAAAGACTTGAAACAAAAAATGTCACTCGATGCTTTTAAGCACAATTTAAAGAAGTCCTTGCTTGCTGAGAAGTATATAGAGATATATATTAATCATTTGTAATATTTAGGGAAGCGAAGCGCCGCTTGGAAGGTTTATACGCATTACTGTGATGTAAAACTAAAAGCATACTGATTCCGTCTGTGTGTGTGTACGGAATCTCCTCCTAAACCCATGGAGGGAATTGAATGACAATTGCTCTGCATGAACGTGTATTTTGGCGTTCCCGAGGTTATAGGCTAGGTTTTGTTGGTCTCCGAGGCCGCAGGATACCAAGATTTACAAAAACGTAAGGATGACAACTTCGAAGACAGCAGACTGAAACAAAAGTTCTAATTACGGAATACAAAAGGCTTCACGGGAATATGCACCAAGCTCATGACCACTTGTCACGGGTAGTATTTGTAAATACAATGGACACCGTGATCATGAACGTCTAAATATAGTTTCAGGTTCATATTTTGGCTTCAAAACCAGCGTTATCCATTGCCATTTCCGAATATTATTCAAATCTTCGCCCTCTTGGTCTTCTGTTATGGAATGAATACAGGAAATGACAAAAACGACCATATTAGGAAGTCCCTGAAAATCTCAATTCAAAATATGCATTGGCATCTCATAACAGGCCATCCGTATCTTGCAAATACGTTTCCAAATTCGCCTTTTATCTATAATATGAATAACAAATCGCTCAAAGATTTCTAAACAAGAATGATTGCCCAACTTCATGTCGCTGCGGCGCGGAAGACTGGCACTACCGAATTTTTGCGGACAGATGCTGAGCAATGGAAGGGTGTTTGTTGAAATATTTCTTATTATTTCCCTGAAGGGGTCAATCAAAGCCTCGCTAAAGACTCGTGTTTTGCCTTTGCAAAAATCCGGTAGTGCCATTCCCACACGGTAACATAAAATTGAGCAATCAATGTGGGCTTGGATAGAGGCCTTTTTTCTTTTCTAATCGATCGGTTAGCTCATTTTATAGTAAGTACGTGTTTTCAAGAGCGGTTGACCCGTGTTCACCTATCAGCTTTAATACTCTGTTTTTTCTCTCTTGAAGCTTAGAATTTTTAAGTTTACCCGCCATCACGAAGTGGCCTGGGAAAAAAATTGCTTGCCCTGGACGGTTTTCGCAGCATGGGAAACACAGCATACTGTGATGTGAAAGCAACTGTCCGTCTGTCTGTCCAACTGTCCGTCTGTCTGTCCATCTGTCCATCTCTGTGTATATGTGTGTGTTTGTGTGTGAGGGAGGGGGGGGGATTTGTTTTCCACCCCACTTCGCGATGGCGGTTAAACATAGAACATTTAGTACCCAAACTGAGAACTGAACACGGATCAACTGCTCTTGAAACCACGTACTTTAATACCAACTGAGCTAACTGGTCAAATTCGCTGCAAACCTCCAGCATTTTAAATGTATATATAGTTGAATTCGTTACCAGTCTCTTTTCTACAAAGATCATCAAAATGAGCTCAAATCGACCGGTTAGCTCTTTTTTAAATAGAAAACGCAAAACCTTGCATTCAAGTATTTTCTTTCTCTGAACCTTAAAAACTGTCTAAGCTTACCCGCCATAGCTGAGACAAAGGGCACAAACAGGAATAGTAAAAACAAAAAAAAGCCAAGAATAAAAGTCAAAGAAAACAAAGAGCTCTCGAATCCAAGAACAAAGAGCTATCTGAACAGATAACACAAAGATCAAAAAGCTATTTGAACAAATACAAAAGAGTGTATTCGAACAAAGTTCAAAACGCTATCCACAGTTTGACCAAAAATCCAAAGAAAGGTCAATGAAACTCAAAAGCTAAAGAAACACAAAGAGAAACACAGAACATAGAAGCTTCTGTAACAAAAAAATGTTTTGAGAACAAAATTTTTTTTTTGAAAGATATATAGGCTATGGAATTGGAAACAATAGAAACATAATAATGAGATATTGAAATAAACAGGATTATATCATTATGCCGAGCTGTTTAATACATATTTATTCGTTCAAACTGTAACTATGTCATGGGGGTATGCACACAAATGGCTGGACAAAGCTACATATCTACTTAGTTATTATTTAAAAAGCATATAATTTTTACATTTATAATAATATGTGTAATATCTCAGTTAATTGTATTTCATTGTTGAAAAGCCTTGATGGGAACAATAAAGTATCTACATGTATCTATCTAAATGGCCTGGAATTGACCCATTTTACTTCAGTTTTCCTCAATACATCAAGTGACTACACGAGCAATTCATGAAGCAAGCTTGATGAAGCAATTAGACACCAAAACATGAGAAAATACAAAATGTCAACTTTGGTTCAGCCGTTCACCGATCATGGGCCAAGTAAACTGCGTCAAGTGAACTCATGTTTACATGGAAAAAATCTGTCGCATATCAACCCACCGACATGGCATGGCGGATTAACTCGGGTCAGACAGAAAATTGGTGTAAATACTCGCAGACGTTTGACTGAGGAAGGGGTGACCAGAGTTGGCAAACTGACCTGAGTTAGCAGACAACCTGGGTTTGTGTAAACAGGTTCTGAGTTGAAACAAGTTTTCTTTGAGAAATATTCAAGAAGCATTTCCAAAATTGGATATTTTCAATTCAAGGAGAATTCAAGGAGTATCACAAACTCTGTTACACTAAGTACACAATGTATGATGAGCTAAGCTCAATTCAATATATGTCTAATAATCTCTTATGTATTTAAAGTAATCGGTTAGTTAAAACAAACTATTGAAGTCACAGAATGATGGTAGATCTGAATTATCCGAGTCAGATTCTTCATTCTCATTCTCTTGTGTGTCACTTTCCGATTCCTCTACCTCACTTCCACTTTCTGATGTCTTGTCTTTTTCTGTGATATCTTCTATAGCTCCAGTTACACATGTTCCCACAGTGGCGTCTGTGTTTTTCTTTCTATGCATGCTTAGATGCTTTTTATAATTTCCAGAGGCAAGAAAACACTTGCCGCATTCCTCACACTTGTGGCTATATGGTTTATCTTTGCTGTGCCGCACTAGGTGTGTCTTAAGAGAGCTGGACTGTGTGAACGTCTTGTTACAGTGCTCACAGACAAACGGTTTTTCACCTGTATGAGTCAAGAGGTGCACCTGAAGGTTTCCAGTTGTCCTAAATGCTTTGCTACAGCCATTAATCCCACAAGTAAAAGGTTTTTCTCCACTGTGAATGAGCAGGTGAGTTTTCAGTGCACCTGGTTGCTTGAAGCTCTTGCTGCACGTGGTACATTTGTACTTGCGAACATCAGAATGTATCAACACATGATTCTGTAGCTGCTGCGACGTTCTGAAGCTTTTTGGACATTTTTGACACTTCCATTTCCTTCCTGCGTCATCTGGACAGATATATTTGACATGCCGATCATAGTAATCTTTGTATGAGAAGATCTTGCTGCATTTGCTGCATTTGAACAATTCTGATGTGCATGTTTCATCTGGGACACAAATCAATATTGAATTAAATAATCAATTTAAATAGTATTAATTAAATTAAAACAATCAATATTGATAGAAATGTTATATTTAGGAAATAAAAAACATTACCAATTTATGTTTTCCATTGAATACAAATTTACAGTAACACAATTGTAAGGTTGAGAGAACACTAAATAGCTCTGGTAGCATGTGTTACCCACTTTAAACAATGTTTGATTGATTGATTGATTGACCATAACTAAATGGATAACACAGGAAATATTTATATTTCCTAAGTTTTTATATGTCATATCAGTGAATGTTTCCATGGAGTTAAAAGGCAAGTCCCACCTAAAATGACATTGTTATTTTATTATTAAATTTGATATAACTTGTCAAACTGGTTACTGTGATGTAAATTTTATCAATGTGCGATGATTAGTTCTCGAGATATTACGCGTTAAAGTTTGAATTTGTGACATCACACGGGTATTACTTTTCAGATTAAACAAAGAAAATACAGATTTTTCTTCATTATAATATTTTGTGTAATAGAATTTTGTGTGCCATGTCATGCAGAGGTTTTTTGCCACCTAGTTGAAGTCGTATGTACAATGATTTTAAGTACTGTTTATTTTTGCGGACATCAAAATAGCAGAAAAACACAATTTATTCAGTCTTGTTTATTGCAATGAACCACACTGTCACAAATCCAAACTTCAACCCTTAAATTATATCTGTGATCAGTTCGACAATTATTAGAATCAGATAAAATAATAAAATCACAATGTCATTTTAGGTTGCCCTTTAAGGTAAATGGATTTCAACTAATCAGACACACTGCCATTATATCTTATAGCATTTTTTATAAACATCTTAATAACCAAGTGGGAGGTCTGTGAATTTTCGTTTAGACTAAAATTCACAGTACGAAGAAGCAATGAACTTCACCATTGTAACTTCTAAATTCTACATAATTATACAAATGTAAAACGGAAGGGCATCACACAAGTTTTTTGAGCCTAAAAGCTATATCAACTATAATACGTATAATATAGAAAGATATGCAACCAGCATCCAAAACAAAAGCAAATTTACTGCGAGGTGGAGATTACTAGATAGTTTATTGCTGTAATTATAAGAACCATACAATGTAAATATGCAGTAAGATGTGAAATTAATAAATAAATTTAAAAAAAAGAAAAAAGTGTGAGGTCTGAATAGGATAATATTTTGCCCGAGGTCTTGATTGTACTGACTGAGGAGACTGAGCGAAGCAAGGTCTGCAAAAGACAGGAGGCAAAATATTCTCCCATACAGATCAACCAAACAAGGTTATTATATTTACAAAAAAAAATTATTATACAGCTTTTCTCTTGCTTATGAAATGTTTGCAAAACAAACAATCAAGTTGCCATATAGCAAAAAGTCTGTACAGTAAAATACAGACTGGCTTTCAACCAATCACAGTGCATGGATTTAGTTACAGACCCGAGAATCCAGCTTGCCATATCATAAATGTATTTAGTACATACCAAACCAGAAAATAGTGCTTTTTGCATGCTCTGATTGGTTAATCAGGATACAGATATCCAGTGATATTCTCCCCCGGCCATTCATGCATGAACGTTTTGTAGAGCACGAGAGAAACAGCTATGCGTTTCTAAAATATTTTCTCTGTTCTATATGAGAATTAAAAGAGACAAGATATATTTCTATGGCTATGGCTATTCACCGGTTTGGTATATACTAAAACAAAATTATTTCCCTCAGTGTCAGTTCATAGCAATAGATATTTACCTTGCCGAAGCAGCTCGGTAAATATTTACCACTACTCACCTCCACTTCAGGGAATAATTGTTATATATTAGAACTCTTCCTGGTTTACTATTAAAGCTGGCAGACACCAAGTCTGTGCCATGCACTTATAAAGTTGTGAGTAAAAACAGTCCATTACTGATTATACATTTATTTTGCTTCATTTCCTAAAAATATCCTTTACAGCTTAGAAAGATAATGGGTGAAAATGTGAATTGTACACATAGACATTGAAGCAAAACATTCCTTGAAATATATATTCAAACAGTAACTGATCATCAGTTGGATGAAAGTAAGTGTCATACTTACAACTTACTTTACAACATTGCCCAACCCCCAAACCTCTTTACAGTTTTAGGAAAATTTGAGGTAGAATGCCTCACTCGTCATACCCTAACCATAATATGTGGTCTGTGCAGCAAGATCTAGACCGAATCATTTCCCTGGAAAAGTAGTTAAATTTTATCTCACAATTAACAATATTTATTGTACGAACTATCAAGGGCATTCAATGGTCTTTCAAATATCAAATTGCTAGTCAAGTTTTCATATTTGGTCAGAAATGCTCACATATTTACCGAGGCACTCTAATTTCACCAAAAATTATTCAACTGCTTAAATGAAAAAGATCATTTAATTGCAACTACTCGAAAAATATTTGGCACTCATAACATTTATTGCAATTAGCATAATGTATGGAGCCATGAGACTGGTCGCAACAACCATTTGAGATTCCTTTGACAATGTCCATACGTTTATAACCAGACAACTGTCAAATGACTGAATCACAATATTGCATAAACTGTGAACTGACATATTTTATAACTTTTAATTAACTACCTAATATAATCTCTAAACTGAGATTGATCTACCAGAAATTCAAATAGTATGTATGTATTATTATTATTACTACTAAGGCTGTATTGGCAAAAATTCAGATGATATTTCTAGCGCTTGTAAATGTGGGTAAAAATCTTTCACAGCTAAAACACGTCAACTCGATTCTAATATAGAAATTGTATCAATAAATGAATAATCATACCAGTTCTGAGTTGAGTTCAATTTGGGATTCACAGCTTTTGAAATATCTCGTTAATTTGTATTAACTCTATGACTATTACTGTTTTATATATAAATGAAAAAGTGAAATCTTTGTCTGAAATGAATATCTACTGTAGTAAGTATTATAAGGCAATATATATGGCACGACAAAAACAAGTATGGAAGAGAAGTACGTCACTAACCAATCTCAAGTCTCATCTGACACAGCACAGCTAGCTACTTATGTAAACACACAAATACTGAAATAGTGAAATACCCAATTACCAATGTAGGATATCACTTCAAAACTACGACAGCTAGCGGTATAAGTAATTTATATCTTACCTTTTAAATCATTGCCACTGCTTTCCATTTTGTATTAGATTATTTTCAAGAGAACATTGAAAAACATTGAATGATTGATACGAAAATAATCGATTAGCAAAGCGAAGTAAACATCCAGCGGTCGAACACAGTCACACATGCGCTTTTGACGCGTCAATCCATTCTCGTACCCAGAGCCCACGATGCGCCACCATGCACGACTGAACTCAGGGCAATCTAACCCAACCCTGCCCCTACCCGTACCCCTAACCCTAACCATGATTGGGTTTGCTTCCTCATAAACTGATAAGGCTATCATGTAGAGTTTCTGGAGAAGGTTTCAATAATACTTTATAAGCACCGAGTTAGGTAGTTCTAAGGGACATGTCAGAAAGTACAGAAGGGGCAAAAAAAATATAAGGGGGTGGGTCACTGTTTTTATGCATGAAAAAGGGGTGGCCAGTAAAAACTATGCGCAAAAGTGGGGGTGGGCATTGCCTTTTGTGTAAGTATTCAAGGGTGGGCCACGTTTAATCATGCACTCACCAAGGGGTGGGCCACCAAAAATGCTGTCACGATAGTTTTGATTTTTCCAGCCCCCCCCTCCCCCCTGTACTTTATGACAAGTCCCTAAGCGAAGCACAGGCGATAGTAATCTGTCTTGAACTTGTTTTAGAGATTAGATTTAAAAAACGTTGTATGGGCCATTTGAAGCGATTTGGGCGAATTTTAATTTTAGAGCTCCCCCCAGACCGTCTCCAAAGCAATGACCCCAGAACTACTTATAAGACACAGTTGAACAACAAACTTTGAGGAAAAATATCTCTATTTGTGCGATTTTACGAAACCAATATTTTTCCCATACAAAGTCTTTTAAAACAGTTTGTAAGTTGCAAAAACCGTGTACAATCGAATTTGCTTCTTGCGTTGGATCTAAAAAGATCGTGGTCCGCTGAATAAGAAAAACTAAGAAAAATAATTGTCCGAAGACTACTGCAATGCTGATCAAACAATATTTTAAACAATATTTCGGCTGGTCATTACCAGCCTTCATCAGGTTTATTTCTGTCTGATACAATATGATTAGTTATTTCACAATAGTGAGAGGTGTTAAGAAATGTGACAGTTGATAAGTGACAGATCTAGTTATAAGTTTAATTATAGTTCATCACGTTTATTTAAGCCTTGTGGTTCCAGTGTCTTTCCTCTATGGATGAGATATCTTTCACGTGCTCTACGTATAGAGTCGCGTTGTTTATAAATACGTTCGAATAAAAAAAAACCTCATTTACAATTTGGCCTAACCATGGGTTATTATGCCGGCTAGTCAGTTGCAACCCCCCGCCCCGGTGGAGGGAGGGGGGTGGGATTGTGTTGAAATTGATAGCAGTGCGTAACCACGACAGCTTCCATGCGGTTTCTCCGATGGTAGTTTCTCGTTGGCTGCTGGGTCCCAGAGGCGAAACTCCCGGAGTAAAATGACGGGGCCCGGGGTGAGGGGTAGTCCGAAAGAAATAGAAAAATGGGTAATTTCTTGAGAATGGGTACCATAACAAATACAAGAAATATTGAAACAGCAAAGACTCAAAACATGAATTTACGGAAATCACTTTTCCCAGCTCTGATGCTATGCTACGTAGTATACCCCCCCTCCCCTCCCTGGCCTGCAACACTGTGTTAAACCAAGTTACTTTGGGTAAATTGCCAGAATTTCGGTGTCTCGATGGAGCATGGTCATGATGAATTGTACTCAACAGCAAACACTGAAGCTAACAACAAGTTTTCCCCAGAGTTTGCCCGTTTTAAAAAATTAAAAGACGTCAAATAGTTTGAAAATAAATACCGTAAAGCCCCCCCCCCCCCCGGCATAACATCAACTCCTACAGTTGATTAAATCAATCTTAATTTGACCTACTTACCGAGAGCTCTGCCGACGTAGAATCCCTAGTTTTTTTCAAAACTAGTCCACCAGAGTTTACTCTCTTATATAAGCTAGCCCATCTACCTGCTAACAGAAATAATATTCCTGTTATAAGCCCCTCTGGGTATAAGCCCCCCTGGGTATAAGCCCCCCTATATAAAGGCCCATTTCAAATCAAAAGTTAAGAAGCGAAATGCAAGTGTAGTTTGGAACAATAACTGTAATCATACTAGCTATAGAATGAGATACTAATGGTACTACAGTTATATATACATCACACAATTCACTTAAACTGTTTATGTAAAATACATTTTAATACACTCTTTTTTTTTATAAGAATATACTTTATAAGAATATTGAGGCTGAAATTGGCCAAATTTTAAGAATATTT
>JANUFV010080758.1:0-10650 GCA_024757865.1 Epizoanthus scotinus
CAACAGCAACAGCAACAGCAACAGCAACAGCAACAGCAACAGCAACAGCAACAGCAACAGCAACAACAGCAACAGCAACAACAGCAACAGCAACAACAGCAACAACAGCAACACTAACAGCAACCGCAATATCAACAGCAACAGCAACAGCTACAGCAACAGCAACAGCAACAGCAACGGCAACAGCAAAAGCAACAGCAAAAACAAGTCAGAGACAGAGGCAGAAACCGAGGTAAAATCTCATAGAAGAGATAGAGTAACAAAAGCATGGACAAAAGGCAACGCCAAATACAAATTGAAAATATGTGACAGTGTTAAGCGGTAGAGACAGAAACACAAACAGAGACACAGTCACAGCTTGAGCAATCTCGCGACGTCATATGGTTAGCTGTAAGTATTATCCTAGTTCAAGTATTTATAGTATTGTATCATTCATGTACAGGTATTGGCAAGCGATAGTGACGAGGGGACAAACGGAAAGATAACCTATTCGTTATCAGGCGCTGATAACAGTGATTTCTCAATCAACGCTAAGGGAGTTATTGTCAATGCAAAACCGCTGGACTACGAGAAAATCAGTTCTTACAAGCTCCTAGTCATCGCTACTGATGGTGGAAATCCTTCGAGAAGCGCTTCTGCTAACGTCAATGTAAATGTCACCAACGTTAACGATAATATACCCAAACTGCTGGAATCACAGGAAATAAAAATATTTGAGGATATTGCTGTTGGTACAAAAGTGGTAAAGTTTAACGCCACAGACGCGGATGGAGATCAACTCCACTTCAATTTCACAAGTGGGAATGCAGATGGTGATTTCACCATGCAATCTAACAGTGGAGAGCTGGAGGTGGCTAAGAAACTCGATAGGGAAAGAACTGACAGATACCTGTTAGTTGTCATGGCAACAGATCCCAGCAATCATTTCACAAGGCAAAATCTAACAGTGGTAATTAGAGACGTGAACGATAACTCTCCTAAGTTTAAACAGCCCAGTTACGCCATGGACATTGCTGAGAATCTTCAAAAAGGTAAATTATGACAATATATATGTTCAATATTCAGGTTTTGAACGCTGTACCAATCTTTCGATTCTCATTGATCTATTTGTACCACGTGGTCATACTGTACCTCGTGATAACGGCTGAAACCAGGTGATATATTATACTTTTTATCACAAGAGAATATTTGTATCAGACAAACGGGGACATGAATTACTTTCTTCCCCTTAACAAGTTTAGTTGCTTTCACTTTTGTTCAACCTAGTTCAGTAAATGCTGCCTGCATTTTATGAATGAAATTCGGTATTCCCGAGTTAAATTTGACGCGTGTTTTGTGTCTGGTTGTTTTGTTTTAGCAACTAGGACGGCAACAGCGACGACAACGGCTGCTGAAATTCTATTTTCTCTTTTTCTTTTTTCCTTTGTGTATCATCCATTCGTTTTTATTGTTCCTTGTGTAAAGAAGGAGGAATTATAGGAAGTAGAAACCCTAGAATTGAAGGCAAACTAATAACAGGATATTTTCTATTTTGACGTTCACGTTGTTTACAAGACGCAAGATTTGTGCTTTTCACGTTCTATGTCTTGGGACGACGGTGAACAGCTGGTCAACTTGGTGCATTCCAGCGTGCAGTTTATTTTATTCTGTAATTAAGCCCTTTGTTCTCTGCCGTCGTCGTCGCCGTTGCCGTCCTGGTTGCTTAAGCTCTCTAGTATCTTGCAGTGAACTCAACTTTTGCCGGACTCAATATTTACAAATGTTGAATATGTTAAAGCACTCTTGCTTGTGCTTTGTCGACGAATATATAAACTCGTCCAATGCCATAATGAACTCGAAATTTCTTTATATTGCAATCGGCTAAAGCCTCGTGCTAAATATCAGTTGTCATTCATTATATATGTTTATCACAAGCCCTGTTTTCAATACTAATGATGTAAATCTTCATAGATTCTCTTATCAGAATTAGAGGTCAATATATCAACAAATGTTTACCTGAGGCATATATGCTACTTTGAAATATTATATAAATTATGATATTATTGTTACTATTTTTATGATTTTTATTGTTATTATCATTATTATTGTTATCATTATTATTATGTGTGATATGTTGTATCATCCCTCCAAATTTGAACAAGGTTTTACGTAATTGGCTGAGTACTTTTAATTACGATAATAATTGATAAATCTAATCCCGGATTGCAAAACTCGGTTTCGAATATTTATTTATTCATTTGTCTTCTCTTTTCCACAGGTCAAAGTGTTGTCAAAGTTTCGGCTACTGACCGCGATTTGGGTGTAAATGCTGACATCAGCTACTCAATAACATCTGGTGATCTCCTTAAATTTACCATCAACGCAAATACTGGTTTAATCACAACCACTGCTGTATTAGATCGTGAACAAAAGTCATCCTACAACTTGAGAGTGACCGCAAAGGATCATGGAAGTCCTTCTTTATCATCCGTTGTGGAAGTCAAAGTTACCGTACTTGATAAAAATGACAACACTCCCGCATTTACCGAGTCTGTCTATAGAGTGAAGGTCATGGAGAACACGGCAAAGGGAACCACGGTGTTCAATGTACGAGCAACGGACCCAGATGACGGTGAAAATGGCCGTGTACAGTATAGCATAGTGTCTGGGGCCAACGGCATGTTCTCAATTAACCCTAACACAGGTATGTGTACTTTCAATATTTGATTCAAACCATAAAACAGGTTCTCGTGGGTTGGGGATGAGATCTGGTCAATGTAATCGAACTTGTTTATTTTAAGACTCTGAGCTGTAAATCTCTAGCTAGGTCTGTTATTAGCCCAAAACTCGTTTAATCTCGCAGCAAGTTTAGACAAGATTAGGCGAGATGTAGCGAGATTCGACAAGAATGGCGGGATGAGGCAAGACTAGATGAGATTGGCAAAATTAGGCGAGTTTGGGTGAGATTGAGTGGGAAAGAAGCAAGATCAGTCTCAATTTGCCAAGGTTGTCTGGAAGGGTGAGGAGATATCAGAAGATATTAAGCGAGATTAGACAAGATTAGGGCCAAAACTAGGTCAACCTCTTCAGAAGCAAGACAAAAACTCTGTGCTTGGTCAAGGCTGTTTCTCACAACTTTTTGTTTGGTTGCCTTAATACAATTTGCATGTGTTTTCAAACAATACTAAAACAATATATTATAAGCAGACTATTGCAGTACTCATTTCGCATTTCTCTTGTGATAAACAGGCGCAGTTAAAGTTGTCCAGATACTCGACAGAGAGTCCGAAGGTTCGTACAGTATGGAAATACGAGCATCAGACTCGGGCAGCCCATCTAAATATGTCAAGGTACAAGCGAGAGTAACGGTTCGCGACGAGAACGACAACGCCCCTATTATCAACAGTCAGGCTGCTCCATTCATGTTGACAGAAAATGCCGCCAACGGAACCGAAGTTGGTGTTGTAACTGCAAGTGATAAAGACATTGGAGCTAACGGGCAGTTTACATTTAGTATCAGTAAAGGCAATGAATATAATGTATTTGAAATAGACGGGAACAGTGGTAAGATCACAGTAAAGGGAAGTGTCGACCGAGAAACGGCAAAGTCATACAACTTGACTGTCAAAGCAACGGACAAAGGGACACCAGAATTGTCATCGGAAAAAGTCTTCGTTGTTAAAGTGAATGATGTCAACGATAATGCGCCAGTTTTTGGGAAAAATAAATATGGAGGTAATATAAGTCACAAGGGTTTACAAGTATAACAGTTGTAGTGCAGCATAAGTTCAGTGATGCATATTAATAGTCTGCTGCCAAGCATTATTACTAATACTCAATTTGAAGAGCACGATGTGTGAAAATCACAAAGAGCACCAAATTGTTCAACACCTGTTAGTATTGTGCTTCACATCAAGCATTTCAAAGGCTTTCAAATAACTAAACTCACAATTTGAAGTAAAAAGCTCCCTCATCAAATTTGAGTGATACATTTTCACGTATGAGTTTACCTTTTTCTGACACAATTGACTCACTTATCTTGGCTTCTCTCATATTGTTAGCATTGTTATCATTATTATCATCTGTACTTCATTAACCTTTTATACACCTCTCTTTATTGTGCATTGATTCGCTCTTTTTGTTTAAATTGTGTTGTTAAGATGACTGGCATATCTGTAGTGTTTCTAGAAAGCATCCTTTCCGCACTTTCCAGCTTCAGACTGTTGTAGCTTGTATTGGTTAGTTCGCGTTTATTGATTACTTCTCTACTTAATTCTGATTTAAAATTTTACTTAACCTCAACAGCATCCGTTGAAGAAAACAAAGCAAAGAATTCCGATGTCATTACAGTTACAGCTACGGATGCCGACTCTGGTGTCAATGCTGTCATTTCGTACAGCATTACTACAGGTAATAACCTCGGACACTTCCAAATCAATTCCAGTACTGGTAAAATATCCACCACTCTAAGCCTTGACTTCGAGAAAGTACCTTCATATACTTTGACTGTTCAAGCTTCTGATACAAAATACAGCACAACAGTTCAAGTTGTAATCAGAGTTCTGAACTTGAATGATGGTACTCCTCAGTTCACCAAGAACCATTACCTTGGCACAGTGAAGGAAAACGCTAACATCTTAACATCTGTAGCGACAGTCAGTGCTACTGATATTGATGACTTTGGCAGGATCAGCTATTCAATAGTGTCTGGTATGTTCAGCAACAAATTCGACATTGACCCATCATCTGGAGTTATCTCCACGGCAGATGTGTTAGACAGAGAAATACGGGACCAGTACTTGCTTAAGGTTAAAGCAACGGACGGAGGTTCACCTGCAAGGTCTGCGTATGCCAACGTTACCGTCGATGTTATCGACACTAACGACAACTCGCCTATGATAGTACCAAGGTCGCTTTCAGTTAGCATCAGTGAGGATGCTGCAATCGGCACTACCATAACAAAACTGAATGGCACAGACAAGGATCTTGGTATAAATGCTCAAATAACATTCAACTGCTCCTATCAGAGTGTGCCAAACACCTTTAATATTGATTCTAACACGGGTTTGATTACAACAAATGTCAAGCTAGATGCAGAGACTGTGCGAAACTACCAACTCCGGTGCGAAGCCACTGATCAAGGAGTTCCAAGGCTCAGTTCCATATCTGTTGACATAGACGTTTCAATCGAAGATGTAAATGATAACGCACCAGATTTCAAATCATCTATATATCACGTTGCCGTAGATGAGAATGTGGTAATTGGAACAGTGGTGAAGGAGCTGTCTGCGACCGACAAGGATTTTGGGTCCAACGGAGAGGTTGTGTACAGTGTTACTGCAGGAAATGATCTCGGAACGTTTTCAATAGGAAGTAAAACAGGTGAGCGTCTAGATGCCTACATACCTATTTACATACCTAGATACATACGTACCTACCAATCTACCTCTCTGCATACATACATATATATATATATATATATATCTTTAACCCCAATTACACTATATATATATACATACATACATACATACATACATACATACATACATACAGACCTGTCTACCTACCTACTTACCTACCTACCTACCTAGTATCTATCTATCTATCTATCTATCTATCTATCTATCTATCTATCTATCTAACTACCTACCTACATACATACATACATCTGCTTCTCACTCAAAACATTAAAGCCAATGACATCGTAAATCTGTCTTGCCTTCCATTTTGAGTTTTGATTGGCGACTAAAGCATCTTGAAATATCGCATCATCTGAAACAAAGACAATTTCGTAATATGGTATGTGTTCTGTAGACAGTTACGTGAGTGAACTGTAATACAATTGTTCATATGTTGTATTTCGTTACAGGTATCGTGACTACAAGAGGTGAAATAGATCGTGAAGAACGTGATAATTATGTACTGACTGTGATAGCAGTAGACCAAGGGCATCCAAGCAAGATAGCGAGCGTTACCTTAAACATCACTGTGACAGACCTTAATGACCACTCCCCACAGTTTGACTCACCTCTCAACGGCAGCGTAGAAGAAAACAAGGCAAAAGGCACCGTAGTCCTGCACCTCACAGCAAGAGACGACGATATAGGTTCAAATGCTAAACTATCTTTCAGCTTCACAAATAACGAATACGCGGATGCATTCTCTCTAGACAAGGACTCTGGTGAAATCAAAACCAAACGATCTTTAGATAGAGAAATGCAAGAGAAATATGTACTGAAGGTGAAGGTCGCCGATAGTGGTAATCCATCATTGTCTTCCAGTGCTGACGTTATCATTATGGTGATTGATGTAGACGACAACTGCCCTACACTAGTCCCCAAGAAATACAACGTCACCATAACAGAGAACATGGGCGTGGGTAGCACTGTGGTGAAGATTTCTGCCACGGATAAAGACGTTGGTGCGCAGATTACATACGCCATCCAATCCAACATCAGAGGAGCATTTAGAATGGACCATGCAACCGGTAATCTTCACATGTTTTGCAATTTACTTTTTACATGATTTGTCTGCTCTATCACAAAATTATGTCATAGAATTATGTCACGTATTATGAAAACCCTGGTAACTCTAATCTATCAACCTTACATTATATATAATTCGTTTTAACAAATCACAGATGAAATATAGCAACAGAATATAACTTCACAGCCTCCCCAGTCTTTTCCAATTTAGTCTTTTTCACTATTCTTTTGCTTATATATCTAACTTAGCATTTACCTTCCTCTGCTTTAGCCTAGTCCTAGTGCTATTAGCAAGCTGTTATGAGAGACAAATAGAAAAAGTTGGGTAGACATTGATTCTTATATATACCTCTACTCTACATCCAACTTCGCGTCTACTTGTCAGCAATCATGTCGCTTCATTGTCACTTATTGTGTGGAGTCTGAAAGGAGCTCCTTTGTTTTCAGAAGGCTAGGTTTTATATGTAAAGGTGTTGGTAATTGCTATAATTTGATATTGTCTCATTGTCCAATAGCATCTTCTGTTCCAGCAGCTACACGACGACCCCCTACTTGTACATTTACCCTTACAAAAGGGGAAAATTTAACTTAACCAGCTATTTGCATTCACTATAATTTTTATTTTGTCCTCTTCCTTTACCTTTGTATATATTTACATTAACTACACTTAAAGATAGTGTCGTTGAAAACATTAATAACCAGGTAGACAAAAGCAATTTTTACATTTCAATTCCTTTCTGAACTTGTTGTTTGTCTTGACCTTTGACACAGGTATTATCACTGTGGCGGCTGGTGGGATAGATCGAGAGGTATCAGGCGAAAACTTCAGGTTTATTATTCGCGCCGGACCAGAAAACTGTGGTGTGAACAGAACAGATTGCAGCGATCCTGAAGGTATCTTTAACCCCAATTACACTAGCACGAGTTATCTCAGAGTACTCATAGGTCATTGCCGAAAGTGTCATCACACTAGTATATTTTCAGTTGTCCAAGATCACTCGACTGCTCCAAGATTGCGTTCACACTTGCGAAGTCGAGTTGGCCAAGGTGTCTGGTTTCCATAGTGACAAAACTAAAAACGTATGACAAAATGGCGGATCAAAACATTGGTCTGCTCTTGTGGTATTATTTTACAAGACAAGCAGAAGAGGTTCATAAATGTCAACACTTTAGTGTCATTTCGAGGCGAAAACATCTTCGTTCCACGTTCATCCGTTTCTTTAAGAGAAGCGAAGTGTTTCAGCTGATTTTTGTAACAGTTTGCTTCAGTAGTACTTCGCGATAGTTCGCATTGTACACATATGCGAGTTAGATGACTCGAGTTATCCGGGACTACTCCGAGATAGCTCGAGTATTCTCAGTGTAAATGGAATATTTGTCTGTGTTACAGAAACTCTGACCTCTTAGTAAATTTAATTTAAACTAGCACAGTCAGTATGTTTAACTTTTAAATAACTATATCTTAATATGAACTTGTTGAAAGCTTATAATTAGCTAAAATATTGTTTCAGCCTGCCTTCCTGTCTGACAATACTTAACTTTGCTACTTCTCTTTGTTCGCAGGTCAGGGCTGTAACGATAATGTTGATCTTCCTTCTTTGGGCGAAGTTAATGTAAAAGTTCTAGATGTCAATGATAATGCCCCTAAGTTCCCAGAGAAGGAATATCGCTGGGGATATCGTGACTTGTTAAAAAAAAAGCTTCTCTCTGTTGAGGCCACGGATGAAGATCTTGAAGAGGGTGGCCAAGTCAAATATCGTCTTGGAGGGCAAAGACAGGTAGGAATTGAACTTCACTTATCTAATTAGTAAATGTAACGAGTTGCAATTGTGATGAAGTGTATAATACAAATGCAGATACAGATACATATATATATACAGGTGCTTCCTGTAAGGGTTTTAAGCTACCTGTTTACAAGTAGTAACAGGGTTTAGCAGTTAAGGGACTTAGTCAGACCGCTGCATGCGGTTCATAATAGTTCTATCTGAAACGTTGAGTAGTGCCCTCAGTATACAGGCCACAGCACTGACATTAGCCTACTCCTATCGTGTACAAGTTCTTTAAGTCCCCGATAGAATGTCGAGAGACTAGAACAACGGCTTAACGTCCCTATCCACGGACAGCAAAGACATTACAATGCATCAATTGCAAATTGGTCTTCAATCAATGGGCTCATATGGTAGGATCACTTTGGCGCCAACATACAAATGGCATGCATCATGGTGTGTTGCCTTGTAGTGTCTTGTTATTGCTCAGAAATGTGATTAGATAACAAATTACAACAATAGTGATACTGTTTCCTTTTGGTAATCGTGGGAACGAAATCAATGATGCAATGATGTTTAGACAAGGTTTAAAGTGATTTATGTTTTTAACAGGAAGGGAACATTAGATATGTGACAGTTGTTGCGTACGATCAAGGGAAGCCCTCATTGGAGAGTAACACAACTATTAGAGTGACTCCCAGGTATGTAACGCAACTATTAAAATAACATCAAGGAATGTAACACAACTATTAGAGTGACACCAAGGTATGTAACAACGTGTTAACGTTGTCATTAAGAATTCCGTGAATAAAATATTAGACCTGTCTCTGTTTGTTGTTTGCTCAATTATATCACAGATAGCAGTTAGTTCTTTTGAAATTGCTTAGCTTTTACTACTAAACTTGGATTATTTGTTAACGGAAGGGGAGGTTACAAAACAGAAGTACTATCAGCAAAGTTTCAAAGATGTTACTCTGCTTCTTCAAATCAGATCACTATGATTTTGATGGAGTTAGTTGGCTCTAGAAGTTCACGTATATTTAGATATAACCATACATATTTGGACTTGTATTTTAGTGCACGTTGCGAAGCCATCAATTTTGCAGTCTCTGAGAAAGGAGAGGTTACGGCTCACACACTGTGCGAATTTGACAAATTTCCCAAGGAAGCATTGAGTCGTTTGACAGGAAAACCACTCGAGGTAGGATTAAATAGTTAGGAATTTTTATATTCCTTTTTAATCTGCAATATTTAGATACACTACCTAAACAAGAGAAAGCTGTTATTCTTCGTGCATAAGACTCTCAAGACCTCACACTCACAAAAATAACACAGAAATGTTGACTAACACCTGAAAAACACAATTCGGCTAAAGAATCAGAAATAGTTGGAACACTGAAACACGTATTGTACAATCGCCTATTGACTCTAGCCATCTTACTGAGCCAAACCCAGATGTTGAAATGCTAACATATGATGGAAATAAACAACGACCTAGATTTGATAGCCAAATAAAATTATAAAAACGTAAAGAAAAAACTGAAGGAAATAACGAAATGTAAATGTACATTAATTTATATTTACATGGACATGGACATGGACACATTGACATTTGTGATATTATAGCCGCGAGTTGCGGCGTATTATGTTTGATATTTTAGTTCAGTTTAACCCTTTCAGCCCCAAACACGTCAAATGACATATTGCTAAATTTTCCTTACTAGTCTCTATACATTTCTTATAAACATGTTGGGAGAATTTGTCAGTTTATCTTCAAAAATTAGCTGTTTATCATCAGTTTCCTTATTCTCAGTACCAAACTACTGTCTTTTGTATTGACATTGTTAGGAGAAGATAGACGTTGACAAATATCGTGGGGCTGAAAGGGTTTTAAAAGTACGCCTCCTTGAATTAACACATTTTTAAAACTCTCCACACGCTTTCTCGTTTGATGCAGATGACGTGTTCTGCGAAAGGCAATTCAAGGCGACAATACCGCTGGTTATTAAATGGCAGAGGTGTGTCTGATTGGTCAGACAGTGGAGTGTATACGATCGACAAGGTTACTCAGGGTGATGAAGGCGGATACGCCTGTTTGGCTTCAAGTGCAGCAGGGATCATACAATCCAATGTGGTGCAAGTTGATGTCTACGGTGAGTCTATGCTGATAAATAATATCAAGTTATCGCTAAACAAGATCCTCTGGTGTAAGATTTAGTCTGATATTTGGGGAAAAAAAAGTGGAATGTGGATTGAACGGGATTCGTATTTGAAAATGCTAGAGGGATGATGATGATGATGATGATGATGATGATGAGGATGATGATGACTATCATCATTATTGTTATCGTTATCGTTATCGTTATCGTTATCGTTATCGTTATCGTTATCGTTATCGTTATCGTTATCGTTATCGTTAT
>JANUFV010080869.1:0-10649 GCA_024757865.1 Epizoanthus scotinus
AATGGAACGTTTTGTCCGGTCAAGTCACCATTCTGGCCGGACATTGTCCGTTGACCGGCCGTTATTTTGAGCCCTGACTATGGGCATAAACATGGGATCGACTTCTCGTGCATCTGTTGAATTATCTAAAATAAGAATTGTAAAAATTGTAAAAGTGAAACCTACGCGGGGTTTTTCTACCAGAATATCCAAAAACCTCAAAATGGTCAAATTGGTGGTACTTGCACTTTAACTTATAGTTTGAACTGTTAGAAAAATCTCCATCCTTTAAGTTGAATGCATTTTTTATTGATTATATACTGCAATACTTTTTTTTAAACGCTGAGCCCAAACAACTCCAAGATTCAAGAACACGATAAAACACACCCAAGATGGCGGATAACTAAGGAACTTTCAATTTTGTCGAAAATGGGAACTTTGATAAACATATTCCAAAAGAGCAACACTTGTGACCACGGAACTATACAAGAGCACTGTTGTTGACAAAACAAAAATTGAAAACATTAAATGACCTCTCCAAAATTAAAATAATATGAATACGTTAAGAACATTTGAGACTGAAATCCTGAGGATAGGATTATTCAGCCCATATATAGACGTAGTTTTAGAAAAATAGTTTAGATTATTACATTTTGTTTGTTTTAGGACAATTGCCTTAACATAGGTGATTAAAATATGGGGCAAACTTCAGCCGATGTGAAGTATGAAGGAAAGTATTGGCCTTCGCTCAAGCTACCTAGTCATCGAGTTGATATCCATACCAACACCTGGTAGCGTTGCTTACCATGACCAGTGTCTGTTGCAGTGAGTAGGGTTGTAATAATGTCACACACTGAGAGGCTCGTCTCCGCCACGATGTTTATAACTAGCCCCAAAGCCAGACCACACAACTGAACGTGTTCCTTGGATACGCCTTCCTGCATGGTACATGTAATGTATACACACATACAGATCAGAAAGAAACTGTCAAAAATATCTGTCTTCTAAACGTGGAATGACTCTTTTCAAAACTTTAATACATACGAGGAACCTCGCCCTATAAGCCTCCATAGCTTCTATGAGGTCCTCTCGCCATTCAATTAATTATTGTCATAATATATCACATTTAAAAGGGCTGTGTCACAGTAATGCGCATGTTCGTAAGTCATGTGAGGAACAAAGCCTTTACACTCTTGAAACACAAATTGTAAGCTCAACAGAATAACAAGAAATGATAAAAAGGCTATATATATTGTGAAAAAAACGTTTTGACAGCGAAATCAATGTATTTTTAAATAAAACTTATTTAATGTCTAGCTTGGACCGAAATTGAATTGAGAGTTTGTTATCCGTTTTAATCTTCCCCACATTTAACCATCCACGTTTCTTTACGACTTATCGTGATCCCTCTTATGTTTTTCTACCACGGTAACCTGTTATTTTTGGATTTCAATTGATTTGTGGAGAATTTCGTACATCGAAAAAATGTCATAAATAGCCGTGACATAGCCCCTTTAAAATGTAATTATTTATAATGTGGCAAGTAAAGTGTACATGAGATGTGTTCATTTCCCGTTTATAGGTGGAGGCATTTATTAGAGAAGAGTGTGTATTAGGATAAATTAATATGATATTCTAATTATTGTACTGTATGCATAACGAGGCATTTGAGTCCGAAAGTACAAAACTTGAATGTCTTCAATGAATATAATAATTAGCGGTTACTATAATTTTTGTTTTTCTTATCTTTTACTAAAGTTTGTTTAGTAGCTGTTCTCACACGATGGTAGCTCCTGCTAAAATGTTCTACAATTGGTCTAGGATTTCATGGAGCACATATTTTAGGTATTCCTACTGATGATCAGTCAGTGATTTGTGTTTATTTCAGCAACATGTAGTTGTCTGTTTCAATGTAATTTCTTTGAAACAGATGCAGCTATGTGTACTGTATTCATGGAGGCATACGTGTACAAGACAATTCATTACCTTAAGATGAAGACTATCCAGGAGACATGAAATGACTTCTTCAAGTACTTTGTGGCTACACTGATCTGTGGAAGCCACACAAGATCTCAGTAATCTTCAAACTACACAACAAACAAACAAACAAACAGACAAACTGGCAGAAAATATTGACTGCATATTAAGTAATATGCATATAAACTGGACGATAACTAGCGTGGGGCTTGGCTTATATATTTTATTTAATATATTTTTAGTATTTTGTGATAAAGGGGGGTCTCCGTCTGCACAAAATGGTAACTGTATGAGATTACAAAATATTTTAAAAGCTTCCAAAGAGTGTAAAATCAATCTTTAGCTATACATATTATCCAAATTTGCAAATATTTTACAAGCATTTGTGACGGTTGGTGAAGATTTCTAATGTTTTTAAATATCATCAAAACCTTTCAAAACTCTTTTAAGCAGTTTTAAAATACTTTAGATGACCTCTGAACTTTTCTGAAACATGCCGAACACTTTCCAAGATATAAACCAAGACATTCTTGTTGATACTGGAAATACAAGTGACTCGTGGAATATACCATGTTATCCCACTCGAAAGCATGAAATATTACCTTGTCCAGTGTAACCTTGACATGCTTCACAGAAGACCATTCCATTAATTGTACTTGGAAAATGTTGTAAGACCTTTATAAACATCTAAAAAAAGACAGGATGCATGTACTTACATAAAATATTGCGATATACACAATTTTGATACATTACCATGTACCTCCAATCTACATAAGTGATCTCACTGCCTAACAAAGTAAATTTGAAGATTGACCGATGTTAGGAGATTTATTATGAATTATGAATTATGAATTATTATGAATTCCTCACTTTACCCCAAAAATAGACAATGGGTTATGAAGCCTTTTGTGATTTTCTGGTATACTGCAGAACATATATGTATATCACTTGTTTCAGATATTATCCTCATAAAATCCAATAGACCCTTTTCAAAATCGCCACTAAGAAATGGAAACAAAAATGGATATTAGAAATGTGTAACTAATTTCCTTTTCCAGCCCAAACCTCTGAGTGTCCAACAAAAACAATCTTGACAGTGGCACATCATATAGTTTCGTACAAGAGTACAGTCCTGGCAGCGTAGGAGAGAAAGAGAGGGCAAGAAAATCCACAGGGAGACGGATAGTTTTTAAGTTATATACCTATTATTATTATTATTATTATTATTATTATTAAACTGCAAAAGAGGCAGGAGACTGTATGTGCTTGTATCCAAGACAAGAAGCAAGATTGTATTAGAAAACAGGAGGCTGCAGCATTTCAACAAGACTGGAAGCAGGACTTCCAACAACACAGGAAACAGGATTTTCTCAAAACAGCAAGCAAAATTGACAACAAACGGAAGCAGGACGTGAAACAGGGTTTCCAAAATCACAAGGAAGTGGGGTTTCCAAGAGAATTAAAAAATATTCCACAAAAAAAACCCAGGAAGCAGGGTTTCTAAGAAGTTGGGAAGCAGGATTTCCCAACAGACAGGAAGCGGTATTTCCAAGTAGTAGAATTTACAAAACCACAGGAAGCAGGATTTTCAAGAAGACAGGAAATAGGATTTCAGAAAATTTAGGTAACAGGATATTTTCAAAAAGACAGAATGCACAATCCCGAAGAAGAAAGGAAGCAGGGTTTTCAAGAAGACAGGAAATAGGATTTCAGAAAATTTAGGAAGCAGGTTTTCAAGAAGACACAAGCACAATTCCAAAGAAAACAGTGAAAACACGGAACAGTATTTCTAAGAAGATTGGATGAAGGAATTCCAAGAATTCAAGAAGCACGTTAACAAGAAGCAGGTTGTATAAGAAGAAAGAAGCATAATTCCCAACAAGTCAGGAAGGAGGGATCCCAAGAGTTCCAAGAAAACGAGGTGATGGCTTTCCAAGAAGACAGGAAGCACAATTCCCAAGAAGTCAGGAAGGAGGGATCCCAAGAGTTCCAAGAAGACGAGATGATGGCTTTCCAAGAAGACAGGAAGCACAGTTCCCAAGAAGTCAGGAAGGAGGGTTCCCAAGAGTTCCAAGAAGACGGGATGATGGCTTTCCCAAAAGACAGGAAGCACAATTCCCAAGAAGTCAGGAAGGAGGGATCCCAAGAGTTCCAAGAAAACGATATGATGGTTTTCCAAGAAGACAGGAAGCACAATTCCCAAGAAATCAGGAAGGAGGGATCCCAAGAGTTCCAAGAAGACGAGATGACAGCTTTCCATGAGGACAAAAAGCACAATTCCCAAGAAGTCAGGAAGGAGGGATCCCAAGAGTTCCAAGAAGACGAGATGACAGCTTTCCAAGAGGACAGGAAGCACAATTCCCAAGAAATCAGGAAGGAGGGATCCCAAGAGTTCCAAGAAGACGAGATGACAGCTTTCCAGAGGACAGGAAGCAAAATTCCCAAAAAATCAGGAAGGAGGGATCCCACGAGCTCCAAGAAGACGAGATAACAGCTTTCCAAGAGGACAGGGAGCACAATTCCCAAGAAGTCAGGAAGTAGGACTTGCAAGCGTGAGGAGGTTCTGACAATGAGTTGACAAGCAAAAGAAAAGAAGCCAGCTAGTTGACTGCTTACCTTGACTGACATCTGTGAGAACTTGTCATCAATATGACTAACTCTGTTGCTGCAGTCCTTCTTAACCTATAGCAGACAAGTGTTACATAACCTTACATCACTTCAGGCTTATGTAACATATACGGTACTCAAGTGATATTCTTCAAATTACAGGACTCGATTTTGCCAAGACAACCAAGTTTTGACAAACATGTATAACTACCACAACAACAACAATTTTGTTTTTGTATCTTCAAGTTACATTACAATTTTATAGATATATGTTAAAATGGATACTGGCAATCTGATGGTAGCGAACTAATCGAGTCAGTTTGCCACTAGGTTAAAATTACAATGATATTGGTCGCACACAGCGAATGAGTCTTATTAAGCTAGGATAACTAAACAATGAACACATGAAACAAGACACAAAACATAAGAAAAGCAGTTAAATAAATGGACAAAACACTATATTACAGCATGCAATAATAATGGAAATATTTCTATCCCCCTACCCCTCTTCCCTCTCAATTTCTTAGTTATAATTGTTATTAGGAACTTTTTCCAATAAATTATTATAAAGAGTGACGATACTACTGAAACCTTTCTTCTGAAACATTGCATTTATTTTATTTAGTAAGCCTTCAAAAATTGCATTATAAGGGTTGATAAGCTGATAAAACTAGTAAGGGTATTACTAAACACTGTACCAAACAATATAACAGTAGATACATTCACCTACCTGCAAAGCTGTTGTTTTCAAGCAAGAAACTAGAAAGGTGAGAAGTCTGGGAATCATCTGGTTAATGCAATGTCGTCCCACATCAAGTTCATCCACAAGGTAGCATACTAAAAATACATGAATTTCAAAGTTGTAATGTCCACATTATATACAAATACTACGTACAACTAAACATACATGTACATAAGCAACTGTGGGCAGTTTGCTTAATTGTGGCCAGTGACACTGATACACATAGACTGTACTTTAATACTGTACCACACTAAAGTCCTGGGCTTATATATACGTTTGGACAGGGTTTGGGGTGGGCCTACAAACTGGGGGCTTATAAACGGTATAAAAAATGTTTCATAGCAAGCATATTATACCTAGTAAGAAATAAATAAAAACTATAGTACCAAGACATATAATTAGTGCTGTTAAAATACATTTTCTGAGTGTCACAATAGATCACATTAAATCAGCCTAAATATGGGGGAGGGGGTATAACCTGAATATTATTTTTGTTAGGAGGTAAATTGGCTTATATATATGGAGGACTAATAGATTCTAACTGGGAGGCTTTAATGTGGGGTTTTACAGTATGTTTATAGAATATTCTGACTTGTTCATCTATTTCAGTAATCAACTGTGGGTGACTGAAATGTTCGACAAATAAATTATATTCATCTGTGTATTGTACACCAACATTACATTATTCTGACAAGTTGAAATTGTCATGTTTAACACTTTTCTCATCCTAAATATAACACAATTGCGTGTTGTAACTGCTTTAAAAAGTGCTTAAACACATATTCAAGAATCCATCATTCCAAAATTAAGCAATTTAAAAATATGAAAGATGGCAGCATACCTATCTCTACAGTTGTCACTGTACGTTCAGGATGACTACTTGAGTTGAGCATTTCCTGGACATGTTGGCTGATTGTTACCTTCACCAACTCAGGTTTACATTTGGCTGCCACTGCAATGATCTTGGAAAGAAAGTAGATTATCAGATGGGTTACTGACAAACCACTCACAAGCTGTCACTTACGTTTTATAATAGATAGATGGTCCACAAATACTCATTCCATGGGAAGGGCGGAATTGAACCCCGTGATTAGAGCTGTTGGTTGGCAGTTTGAGATCTTACCTGAACTGCATTAACCACAATATAATTACATGTCAAAGTTAATCAATGAGGTAGCATTTCTATGAGCTGTTAGTGGTCCATGAGCTGCTTCATCAAGTGGACTAACTGCTCATGAATAGAAAACAATGCTGAAATGAATAACTGAACATTTTATAATAAATCAACACAAGGCTTTATGAATATGATTTTTATAGTTGACTTCAGCAATTTCTACCAAATGAATGCATCATTGTTTTGCCTCTTATTAATATCATTATAAGTATATATACACATTTATTGCCAATAGGAAGTAGAGAAGCTATAAAAAACAAGAAAATAGCAATTAGTTTTTTCCCTACAGTACCTTTTTCACCTTTTGGCAAATCCTCTGGGTTTTCATGGACAAACAAAGCAGAACACACAAGGATTCAATGAACACACCAAAACAGTTGGTCTCATCCTGTGGAATATGTTTCCCCTTGATAACTGTTGTACATTCCTTGCAGAGTCTGTCTAAGAGGGCTTGCTTCTGTGTTGGTGACTTCTCACTAGAATGATTGAAAATAGCACAATGTAATGGGGAGGGTCAAAACTCAATCGTGCCTTCTCAAGGGACCCATTGGGGTTAGGGGGTTGGGCCTGCCACCCTGCATCTCATCGGGGAGCTACAACTTAATTATTACCTCAGGTAAGGAAAGAAATTCACTTGTTAAAACTGATTGCTAAATATTAAAACTTTGTACCAACCACAATTCTCTCAATTATTAAATAATTCAGTATGTAATTACTATTACTGCAACTGAGAGAATGTTTACTTAACTTGTTGCTAGAACCCCACCCCCCCCCTCCCCCTCTCCCCCTCTGCTAAAATGGAAATAGGTGATCAACTTTAGGGGGTGACCCCCTGCATTGACAGCTCTGTCTAGTGAAAAAAATGGGTCGCTATAACAAAATTTACGGCAAGATTTTTTTATCTGCTCCCTAACTATTACAGCTTCAAATTAAGTGTCATATTTGAGGTGAAAACAAAAGAAATATCTACCATTCTCTCCAAGATATCACAGCTCGGCTATATCAGTTCTTAGTGCACACTCCTATGGAGAGTATGCACTCAAGCCAAGGTTGAGTAGGGGGTGACACTATGACTTGGCTCAAACCCTGACCTTGTTTACGACAAAAATTGGTTAAAATTCCATACAATGTTCATTAATTTCAGCCCAAATTACACCCTTCTTTCCCCCAAAAAGTGTTAATTTTATACTCAGTTTATGACAAATTTTCCACATGATTTAAATTTGACAAGAAAGTCTAAAAAGGATACCCTGAAGGGAAGCACATCCCATTATTGGTTATATATTGGAGTACCCCCCAGAATGGGACCTCTGCACAAAAAGGTGCATTTTATAAACTAATTGATCATGAAGTGAAATGGTTAAATGGCCACATGCAATTCACTTTGAGAGACAACTGACAACCATATGATAAACAATCTAAAGTAGCAACCTCTTTCCAATAATAGGAAAATGTACAGGCATACAAATGTAGTTTTAATAATGCACCAAATGGTTAATGGTTCAAATGCCATCAAGCCAATAATTTTCTCAGTTTTTCCACAGGCAGACCAAAACCAGGAATAAGTACACCCACTAATAGCTGTACTGGCCATTTAGAACATGCAGAGACTGTCACCAGTACTTGAGTTGATGACTGGAGCAATTTGTCTACTGTTATTGTCTCAGCAACAAGACCACACAATTCAAGTCAATGCATGATCAGCTCTCAGTGGCATATATATATTTTATGTTAAAAATTTAATGTATTTGTATGTATGAATGTATGTATGTATGTATGTATATGTAACTATGTATATATGTGTGTAGAATAGTGTCGACACAGGGGTCTTAGAGTGTTCAATATGCTAATGTAGAGCTAAACATATATGTAAAACTGAGTATAAGTATTAAAATGTGTATACATGAGTACATGAGTGTATTTAGAAAACTTGCTCAGTATCCAGTACAACGTAAGCCTAAAAAGTAAAAGCATTTAGTTATTGATCGAGTAACAAACAGATTGAAACAAGATTCCAAATGCAAATGGCTCAGGCTGGGTATTCAGTTCACACAATCATATCTATTATTACAATCCAGGCTAGTATTCCGTAGTGGTTAGTTTATTTTGTCATGTTGCCAGTTAAACCGCACTAAAACAGCAGTCATAGTGATACTGATAGTGATAGTGGGCCGTGTATGTTAGGGTTCCTTTGATTTATTTCTAATCGTAATTTGGACGTTTGAAGAACAAAGTCAAAGTAAAACGTTTTCGACCGTAGAGTCATCCTACCACTGATAAAGAACTATCAGTCAGATAACTAAATTGTGATTGTAGTTCAGTTTACTATTTTAAAATTATTATCTGATTATCATTATGACAAAGTCGAACTACTTACACAAGAATTTCACTTGAAGCAATCAATAATCGTTTCCAAACTGTCTCTCCCTTGGCTTCACAAAGCTTGATTTTTTCCTCCAAAGCTATTAAACAGACATTTCCAGGCCAACTGTTCCTAGGAGACATATCCATCTTCACGTTTATATCCTCAAGTCAAAGTGCTCTCTTCGTCCGCCATCTTGAAATTAATGCTTCTGGAGACTTCGTGTATGCCGCCACAAAAGGGACTTACTATACCAAACTGAACGTTTCGGAACGAGCAGATATTAACTAAAAATTATATTAAAACTAACCATGTTATATATTGCTGTATTAGTGTCTCATTCTATGGTATGATTAGAATAAACCAATCAAAGGTTATCGCCGACATTTTGCAAAGGCTGCAATGGACCTCTGTAACTCCGCTTCAAACCCGATGAAAATTATGTCATTTTACAAACCCTTCTAAATGTGGTCCACACAATTACAAGAAAATGTATAAAGACATATTTTAATGCGGTTTACTGACGTCATGTTCTCGATATTTTGTCAAATGTCTTTAAGCAAACTTTGAATTTTGAATATCCGGCAAATTTGAAGAGATTTAGGTCGTGTTTGCACTTGTGCGAAAGTTTGGGCGAGACAACCATCAAATAAAAAAAAAAATTTAGAGCCAAAATATTTGTTTGTAACGTGTGTTTGCACTTGTGAAAATGGATTTGTGATGTGTTAAATCATCTGACACCTGATCCTACCGCCCACAATACAATAGGCTTGATTACACCACACAATAACTGCATGCACATGAAAATACAACCAGCTGACAACGTTTCTGCGGTTGTCTTCAGGAAAACGATATATTTTCACGTCGGCTGGACAAAATCTGGAGGCCTTCAGAACAATCTACCAGCTCCTTTAAAGTTTCGCAGCGTCTTTTTAAAAAATATTTTGGAAACTTTGTTAGGCCCGTTCGCATATGTTAAGTGCTTGTGTTGACCACTTTTTTGCAAATTAAGCAAAATTTCGCGTAGTGCAAACGGGACCTTGTGGACGTCGTCCGTCTAAACTCCACCAAAATCTCACACATAATCTTGGATTGGTCTATTATTGTTCCAGGCTCCACTTCATTTTCGCTTCCAAACTTTCGATTACTTGCTTTCACCAATGTTAGATTTTGGCATTGGCGAAAATAAGGCAATAAATTACTTACCAGATAGCTATAACCGCAGGGCAAGAGTTACTATAGCCAGAATACGTTAACTATCTAGTATAAAATAGACTAATTATTTTTCTCATACTTTTTCTCTCAGTCTATACTCTTTTTGTTTTTAATTTTTTTTGTTAGAAAATATTTGCGATAATATTTGTGCAAAGAAGTGTTCTGAAACAAAATTAGAACCGATAAAATTGATGTAAATTGTTTAACATCGCTAATTATAACATCCAGCTGAAATTTCATATTTAGGGGCGGGAGGGAAACAATTTGAACAAGCGTGAACCAAGTGTCTGAAGATTTGTCTTGGCAGACGTTTAACCGCAAGAACAAACAGAGTCCACAAATTATTTATAGTCTTTAAGTTCGGGTTCCATTATGTTTTAATAATAACGATGTCATTGAGTTGCTGACAGTATCCTGCTGAAGCTGAATAAAGAAATTTTCAATTTGATCAAAGAAAGTTTTCTTCCGACGTCTCCTCATGGCCGCACCACAAATGCTCAATCCAAGCCAAGTTTGACCTTGGGACATACCTTCACTTTTTTGCTTATAACTCGCTGAGTTTCTAATTAAATCCCACAAAAGTATATATTTTC
>JANUFV010080979.1:0-10648 GCA_024757865.1 Epizoanthus scotinus
GTTCTGTTCTGTTCTGTTCTGTTCTGTTCTGTTCTGTTCTGTTCTGTTCTGTTCTGTTCTGTTCTGTTCTGTTCTGTGTACTACTAAAATCTTCTGGTAAGTAGGCCCTCTGGTTTATCATTATTGTTTGTCGAACGTCACCGGACTGTAGACCGATCTCGCGAATCAGACTGCGCGTCTTCACTACAAGATCGCAGCTTGATTTCACGTATTTGCAATTTGAAAACTTTCGGAGACAGTTTAAAAAGTTAACCATCTCTTTGACAGGTAATGCAATAACATGCACTGCTGATTTCCCCCCATATTGTTTATATGCTCATTGAATTTACTAAGTTTAAAACCCCTTACTCTTCTCACCCCCTTTAGACCGCTTCAGCTTTTGTCAACCTGACTGGCTAGACGAATTTGTCACATGTTGATAAAACCAATTCGAATTGTTGACGATCTCAACAGATACTATGTACATTTAAAACTTATAAATATGACTCTTAGATGTAAAGTGTGTTATAATAAATCAACACAAGATATATAGCAAATTCTGCAATTTATTTGGTTCATCAACTTACCTAATAATTTTTAAATTCATTATACCTGTTGTTGCGAAAACATCCAAGATGGCGGTATCTCGACTTATCGAGTGCCACTAGATAAAGAGATTGAGAATCTAGTTGAAAACTCAGAAGTCAAGTATGAAAATCATATCAGTGATAAACCATGTGTTTATTTAATTTATTATAAAACAGTTACACGATTGGGCGTTGCTTTCTATAAGCAGTTAGTCCTCGTGGACAGTACATATAACTTAGGATTTATGACACAATTTCCTGCCGCGTACTGTTTTAGTATAATGACACTATATAGCTCCGTCAGCTCTGTATAATAAAACTGCCGAAGAAAGACAGGAAGTTGTTCTTGTAAAAGGCGTTGTCGAAATCTCACCCTGAGGTTAAGAGTCGTTGAAAGTGTGATCAGGTGTCCGTGAAAATCGTAGCTGAGAGAGACAAAGGATAAGTCAAGAACTAGTCGACATCCCTGTTCACTAGCAAAAATATACGGAACAGTAGTTGTATTTCTCCCTAATCATGTAGTACTCTCGCCACTTGGTTCTTCTTCGCAACGTGAAATGGAGAGCGGACTGTTTGCCGTATACAAGACTAATTGGACTCACGCAAAATTGTGTTAAAGACGCAATGAAGTCATATGGAATACTTTAATCAGTTCTGGGATTATACTGAAGATAAACAGATGGAAGCGGGGAATATAGTTGATTACCGTTTGATTACATATGATGTGTTACGGTTTTAGATTTGTACGAGTACGTTTCCGAGTTATTATTACCGAATACCTCAGTGTTAAACTTGGTTTCCGCTGTGACTTCAGTTGCGCAGAATTCAACAGGAGACACGCTTAATAATCTTCCAATGTTTTCATTCCTTCATTCGTATCTAATTATAACTGTTTTAAAACCATACAATCCCAACAATATATATTGGCTTTCGTGTATTTTCAACGCGTGCATGCTTTTCTTATCCGATTACTGTTGTTCTACCACTCATTTGCAGATAACTGTTAAGTTATTCAAGAAACACTTGTTTGTGTTGCCATTATGAGTCCATTAGATGTGAACTTGCCCCGAGTCATTAGCTGCAAATGATACTACAGATAAACGAAGTGGTCAGTATATGCATGCCACGTGCTGGGTGCGTTGTCAAAACTCGTCATTCCCACCTATATTTTATAAAGCAACACCACAGTTTATCGAGTATAGTTTCACATAAGAAAATGAGTTTAGCATTCTACTATCCTACTTCAGATTGTAAATATTAGTTAAAGTTTTTAGCGATTAAAGTTCTGCCTTTCTAAAGCACCCGGGGTCTGTACTTTACTGCGGAAGTTAAAAAAGGTGTTGTCTGGAATTCAAATTTTTGTGCAAACTAACCAAGGCGGAAAAATGCTGCTTTTGTTGCATCAGTAAACATGTTATCTCATTACTGGGTAATACTTTCGAAAAGGTTTTAGTGTTGGATGGTATTAAATGCATTTTCCGTGTACATATCTAAAGGATACTTAAATCGCTTTGACTTTGTTTATGTGCATTCAAATGGAATTGTGCAGAATGACTTTAACGTAAAGCCATTTGCTTCTCTCACAATTGCCAATTGGCCATGTACAATTTGTGTATAAGAATTTAGCGGAAATATGTGCTGTTATCATTTCGTCAATCTCACGGACACTTCAACACTTCCTCAAAGACCAAGAACCATATGCCCCAAGTAAAACGATTCGCTGTGGAAATACTTCGCCTTTATTCGGCTATAGCCTCTATAATACATACAGTACATTCGTATGCATCAGTGCCGTAAAGATTAGAATATTTGAGGTCAGTATTCGTGAGGAGTAGCTAGAGCGTTATCAAGCTCAGCTCTCGGTTTGATACTCGCCGTCATTTTAAAACACTTTTAAATAAACAATTGTGGTCTCTATAGACATAATACAACTTGATGATTTCGAGCCTGAAGGCTCAGCCATGTCCTCGTGGAATAGGGATTAGTTTCCAATCGTGATGTCACGGTTCGTACTTCAATATCGCTGCGACGGAAAACGTGCTACAGAAGCCATTGTCCTTGAAGCTATCGATAAGAAAAAATGAAATCGAAAACAAATGCTTTAACCAGTTAATTCTTCAGTTTCTGTTAGTGTTGTCTGTATTATATGTCCATTAATTTGCCGACAGATCGTCTTGCCTGTTCAGTGCGGCACGTGCGTTACGCTAATGCATATATGTTTTCGTTTCCTGTATTCAGCTGGCCTTGCTCATCATTTGAATAGCTTCAACAAGTCCTTCATATTTCGTGTTTCATACTGGGCCTATATGTATGGCTTATTTACCTACCAAAAAGTAGATCAACTAATTTGTTCACATTTTTGCTTTTGATCAGGCCATTTAAACTTGATACGCTTGACCGAAATTGTTTTGATTTTAATAATTCGGAATCAGTTGATCGATACTTTCTATACCTGCTATCTAGAGTATTCAGACTCTTATATTGTTGTAAAAACAACAAAGCTTTACAATTAATTATAGGATATTATGATTCAAGCTACATCACAGATACTGACAAGCCGACGCTAGCTCAACACATTAAAATCAAGCTGTGACTGAATTGCTTTAACCGAAATGATATATACAGAATATTGAATGCCTCCTAACACCAGTACGAATATCTCAGTACATCGAGAAGGGAAGCTAATGTTTAGTATTGTAAAGTGAGGCGTTGGCTCAAGGTGTATTTGTATATTATATATAGAAAAATGACCATAGCCTTGCAAGATGTATTAGTCACGTGAAATGACCAAATATGACATCATAAGTCACAAATTCCTGGAAACCAATCTGGGGATTCCCCACGAAGGAAAGCAATATATATTATTTGAATACGAAAGTACTATCATTCTGTGAAGATCGCGCGTGAGACGTGTATCCTAAGACGCTTATTCATTCATTCAATGACCTCTGCTGTTTAGCAGGAAGTCAAAGACTTGTATTGCGTAAAAGGATATATCTTAGTGCACTCTTTCTCTCTATAGAATCGGTTCGCTCTGCGATAGTCCTGTGTTTATTTTGTTCATCATGCCAGTTGAACGACTTCGCTTGCGGCCGTGGCTGGAAAAGATGATCGACGGAGGTAGAACTCCAGGTTTACACTGGGTAGATCGAGAGAAGAAGATTTTCAAAGTATCGTGGAAGCACGCCTCGAGACACGGCTGGAACCTCGCCACGGACGCTTGTCTGTTCAAACTCTGGGCCGAGCACACAGGTCGCTTCCGAGACGGTTTAGACAGACCCGATCCGCGCCGCTGGAAAGCCAACTTTCGATGCGCTCTTAATGCTCTTCCCGACATCAATGAAATCCCTTCGGAGGGACAGACGAGGGGGAGAGATGCATTCAAGGTGTATCGTATGTGCAAGAGGGCGGAGAAGATCAAAACTGCCCCAGAGACTCGAGTCCAGCCAAAACGTAGGTGGATGGTGCATAGTTCAGTTGCATGTTTTGATCATATATGCATAATATTCGCAATTATTATATGCTGGAGACATAACAAGGTATTAACGTTTTTACTGACAGCATAAGGAATTTCAGCGGATCTTGCAAGCATGTTTGAAAAGGCCCCAAAATGCATGCATAACAGTTCCTTATATTCACGTCGGGTCTCTTTACTCGGAACGTCTGTGCAAACCCATTTACTACGAGACGATTTTGGTATTTTGTAATTGGGTTTTCAGTAAAGTAGAGGCTTTATCTTGCAAGGAGTGAAATTAATCGATATAAATAACCAAAACTGAAAGATTTCTGTTCTCAGCGGAGATTTCAAAGCGAAATATTTATGTTCGATAAAATACAACACATCGTTCTATTTTTACATCTAGTCTAACTAACGATGCCCAAATCGCCTGACACAGGTATCCTTAATTTCCTGGAATTATACGTCGCTCAAAGTGCTGTTTAGTAAAGCGAATCCCAGAAAATATGTGAATTAGTGTGCAAAAATATACGCTTTAATACTAAAACGTTTTATGCATTTTGACAAAGTTTCATAAGCAGATAAATACACTAGTATAGGCAAGCTGGCAGTTAGATAACGGGACTGGACCTGTTATGCGGTGTTTAATATGTCTCTTATATACTAAATGCACGTGATTTGCGAACTGCGCGTTTTCCCAGAACTTGCCCCACTCGTGCTATGCACAACACTTACTTTGAAACACGGAAAACAACAAGATTAGTTGGTCAGTCACGCCTAGGTGGGGACTGAGTAGATGGAACTGGCAGGCGAAATATCGAAGTAATGGGCTGAGGACACGTATGCTATTACATTTTTTTTAAACAAAAAACCCAGATATTTTTATGTTAAAAAATCTCAGAATATTTTTAGATTTTAAAGCAAAATCAGACTGAATTCAGTGTTTTTAAATTGCTTAGTCTTATATCACATTTAGGCAACATACTTTACAGTTGCACACATTTAGTAAATATTATGTTCTCCCCATCAACGCAAAGACAATCCGTACTATAACCTGGTAATTTGGGTATCTATCGAAGTATGTTATATTGATAATTCAATAATTTCGCTATTTCATCACTGTTTTGTTAAAGTCAACTTAACCAAAACGTCACTGAAGCAAGAAACATATTTCAGATGGAACTCTCATCAGCGAAAACTGCAAGCTTTGTGTCTTAAACACGTAGATTGGAATTGTTTGGCTCGTTTGCAATATGTACAAACATTATTTGGGACGAAAGAGGAAATTAGAACGCTGTTTCACGTACATTTAATTTTTACGGTGACCATAACCAAATGTTAGACTCTTTGGTCCTTCCCAGTTACCGAACAAGTACAAACTGTATGAGGATACAGTCTATATTCAGAGCATACAGGGCGTTAAGATACTAACACACAGAGGTGCTTGCTCACTAGAAATCTGTTGACGTGTCGTATTCTTGTGTGAAATCTTCCAACATGTAATCTCTACGAATTCAACCTGGTGAGACTATATAGTAATCCTCTGCTTGTATCATAGATTAAGACAAACCAAGGGGTATACAATTCAGTGGTGTCTATATGGTTTGTGTTGCGACGCGAGGCTTGAGTTTTGCTGAAATCGAGAGTGTCTTTGAACGCAACGTAAGGAAACAGTTCACATATACAAACGCTTGATCAGAAAACACAACGAGACGAGTTTAGGGTGTGACTACTAGAGCTATTGAACAAAAGCCGAGCCCTGTATGCTTCAAGGTAGGCAATCGAAACATATTATATATCAAGTTAAGCATTTGCTTGTTTTCATCTTGCTGTGTACAGGTACAAATTCCAGCCGAGCCTCAGACGAAAAGCCGCGAAAGACATTGGAAGAGGAGCACGAAGAGACAGAGGTAAAATACTTTACTTCCTCGATATCCGATAAAGTCATCAACGCATGTTCTAAGTGCTGCTACTTTTTGCAGAATGCTCTAGTACAGCGAAATAACGAAATAAACTTGGAGAGAAACGTGTTTCTTGACCATTTTGGTCTGTACACAACTATTTTGTGAGAAACAAGGTGGTTCTGTTAATAAATGTACACACAGTAAACACAAAGTTGACCACGAGGGGCTTTAACTAAACCACACTCTGAATGACTGAGAGCAGAGATACAAGGAGTTTCAGTTGTACATTTTTGGTCAAGATCACTGGGATTTAGAAAACCAGTGGTTATATATGGGTCTTTTTTTTTAACATTTCTAGATGCTACACAAAAAACAACTGAAAAATCGATCAGCTAATAAGTAGATATCTTAATTTTATATATTTATTATTTTTTATTTATTTTTATTTTTATTTTTTTTGCTATACACGTAAATGAAGCCTGTAAGAGGGAAAGCGTTTGTTGAAAACGCCCAATAAACTGAAAGTTTGGGCCGGACTGAAAGCAGACGCCAAGTCGTCGATGCATAAACGTGGAAGCTTGTAAGCGAAAAATTTTGCATGCGACACTTTTCGTTTTAAAAAAGCGTTTAAATTACGATACAAAAACTGAAATACTTAGCACGCACTTTTAAAAGCATAAACTCTGTAAGGATACCGAGACTCAAATGTGCCTAGACTTCAGGACAAATTTTGAGTAACCCCAGGCTGAGGCTTTGAAACATAAAATCGAACGAAACACTGCAATTTGCGACTAAACAATTGTTTTCTCTCTAACTAGCTTCTATCGAGCTAACAAATATTTTGACTTATATGTGTTGTTGATATCGGTAACTTTTGATCAATTGGAGGATTTTTTATATTTTTTTGTTGTTTGTGAAATTACGACCAACTAAAGGACAATGCTGGCGGAAGATGCCTGAAAAATAAATAGCAATGAAGCACGGCCAAATTTTATAGAAAAGGCGTCTATAAATTGTATATTACAGAGCATAATAAAGTAAAATAGCATTGAAACTTGGATCGGTATCAGTACATGAACAATATATCCAGAATTTTTCGTGTGAATACATTCTTTTTTTGAATTTGCATTTCAGTTTAAAATATGTAAAAATGGTTCGGCAATGGCTCAACTGGCAGCTGTTGCGCTAAAACGCGGCCTTTTTCAAGCTTGTGAACACTGCATAATACAAAGCACTTTCCACGTGTTGTGCTGTGAGGCGACTAGCTACAGGCTTCTGCGGGTGACTGAGCTGTAGCACAGCTGAATCAAACGTTTTAGCTCTCTTTCAACTTCATCAAAGTATCTTTCATGACTGGGCTGGTGAAGGAGCACAATGCCTTACTACCAACGAAATGTTTGGGTTTGTCAAACACGTACCACTTTACAAGTGACAAAAGACGTTTCTTCATAAAATCATCTCAGCTTTTATCCATTTCTCTTCAAATTCAACGCAAAATGAAAAATTTCAGTAAATATTGATTTGTATCGGCACCTTGAGTAGATCGAACAAACAATTTAGCGCGGTACACTTTATTTTTATTTTTTTATAAGAACACACTTTTAAAATAAGAACATTCAGGCTGAAATCGCCTAAAAAATAAAAACAAATTAAAAACAAACTAAGACTGGAATAAAACTTCATTCGAAATTTTTGCGAGAGTTTAGTATAAGAACAAGAAGAAAAACCACGAGACACAACATGTATACAACCAGTAAGTGAATAATATAGTGTTCCTAATAATTCTTATACAATCTTGAAACAGTGTAAACAAGAACCTAAAGAAATTTCAGGCGAGTTAAAATGCCTAGTGAAAACAAATTGTCAAAAAATAAGAACACTGAGCTTGAACACATATTTCCTGGTTCTTATAAAAGTGTTTTTAATCGCTATTGTTCAGCTATTCTGCCCCATTTTTATGATTTATCAACAATAAAAAAGAACTTGCGAAACCCGGATATTTTTACCTGGCAACTCAAACTTTAGAAACTGAACTGTTTGAAACTGTTAAGCTGTTTGTTTTATCTTGAAACACTGTTCAATCAATTAATCTGTGCACAATGTACAACTGGTATTTTCAATGCTGCAGGCTCTTTGGCAAAGTTCAAATGGTTTCGCACCTCAGTGGAAGTCACCGGTTGAATAAAGACGATTTTATCAGTATCGAAAGTATAGTCTTCAGGGTCACTGTCTAAAACACGTAAGCAAGGTGTATGTATGTCAATTGATTTCCGGTATGAGAAACTTCGTTGGTTATAGAGAAGTTGATGAATGTGAGATTTATATAACTACTTGTTATTAAAGACACGGCAAAAATAATTATTAGTTTCTTCGTTAACTAGTTTAATCACAAATAATTATATGACAGTTGAGTACATGGCGTGTCAATATATTTCTTGTGCCAAGTTTCTGAAAATTCAGACATGCTAAGTAATATCGATACAACAAGCAGGTAGTAATTTTAAATCAGTTTAATATCGTTGATAATGACTTAATGTCGAAAACGTTTGGTTTATATTTATTTATTTTTTTAGACTTTTTAAGTTGATCCATATTAGCGAACCATATGACACCATTTTCTTTTTTCAAGCCTTCAATTGTTTTCTATCATTTTGGTCAACAAAACCAGCTGTCAGTATCACGAAATGTAAACTCAGTCTTGTAGGAATACACAGACAAGATCGCTTATTTCAATACTAACGAGTTTTCTCAGTACTGATGGAAGCAACCCTTTTGTTTTCTTGTTACAAATGTTTCAGAAAGATTAGCATTTGAGGGTACAGCTCGACAAAGGCTCAAATGGTCTGTAATCTAATTGACAACTTATCACATTAGGAGGACTTATCCGCTATTAAATACATTTACAATGGCCGTTGCCAAGTTTGCACTCAGGTATATAAGCTTCGGTTTGAGAATGGCACTCCAAATTCTCAACTACTCGCAGTATTTTTCCCCTGTTCGAGTTGCTAGCAAAATACCGAAGGGTTCTCGTTGGCTGGTACATTACCCAATGTTTGAAAATGAGTTTGAGCATGCTATCTTTTCGGATCGTCATTGTTACACAATGTTAATGTTATTACACTTGTTTTAAAATTATTTCAGTAAAGATCTAAATCGAATTATGATAAGCAGTAATTTTGGTTGAACCTGTTTTGCAATTTTGGTTTCTCCACACTTGCATGTCTGACTGAAGTATTTCAAAAGTGATTATTGTCGCTGTTGCATAAGTGAGTCATGCAGCTGTCATGGACGGCGTATCGGTACACATACGCAGGAGGAATGTTGGGTGTGGAAAGTTTCGCGAGATCAGTAGCTTTGGTCCAGAACGAAACTAGTTTAGACGAAGCTGGAAACTCACACTCCTTTCAGCATTGATGTAGCTACACGTAGCTTGAAATATAAGCTACACCAGCTTTCGAAAGAGGTCTGCATGGCTATTAATTAATAATGATTTTTCAAATGACTTGTATAAATATTTAGATACAGAGCAGGTCTCATAATTTGTAGCAATGTTTGGCTACGAACCAAACTCTAGAATTCCTATCTCACTTATTGGATTAACACACTGTAAACGCAAGTTGCGCAAACATCTTATGAGGAGCACATAGTTTTATAAATCTTAGGGTTTCTTTTTTGGGGTTTCCTCGCCACTCGTTACTTATATATTCTCTTGTACGTATTCTATTTGTGGCAAAGAAAGAAATGAAATGAATTGAAAAAACAACGTCAAGCCCTATGTCCTGTTATGTAAAGTAGTGACATTGACTTTTTTCTGCTGTCGATTAGGTTTTTAAATAACACCAAGATACAGATATATACATGTGCTCCCCGTAGGGCTTTTCGGCTACATTTTAACATGTAGTACGAGGGTTCAACAGTTGAGGGACTTAGCCAGACCGCTGTGTACGGTTCACAACAGTTCTATTATAACTGCTATATTGTTTATTATATCGTAAATGTATATGTAGATAGTAGATATTATACATAATGTATATAGTACGAATTTATTTATTTACTTTTAATTTTATACACGACCCCATAAGCTTTACAGCTTTCACACTCATCGTGTTTAAATAAAGGCTTTGTATTGTATTGTATTGTATCTGGGACGTTGAGTGGTGCCCTCAGTATACAGACCACAACACCGGCATTAGCCTACTCCTATCGACAAGTGCGTGGGTTCTTTTTATGTCCCCCGATAGAATGTCGAGAGACTAGACCAACGGCTTAACGTCCCTGTCCACGGATAATAGATATAAACAAATCATAGTTATACTAACTGGAATTCGCTATTAAACCAGTGGTCCCCAAAACAGGTGTGCCGGTACGAATTCAAAGCTCTTTAGTTGTAATTGAGATGTTAGAAACAAGTACTTGAAGAAATGATTAACTCAGGCTTTCATTTTCAGTAACTGAGAAAGATAGCGATTTTAATTATATTATCACTTACAATTTTAGCATTATTATATTTCTTCATGGTTTTTATAGTATTTATACCTTCTGTTTTATTTGTAACTATTGTATACACTGTAATCGAATTGTAGATAGACAGATAAATATAGATAGATAGATAGATAGATAGATAGACAGACAGACAGACAGACAGATGGATAGATAGATAGATAGATAGATAGATAGATAGATAGATAGATAGATAGATAGATAGATAGATAGATAGATAG
>JANUFV010081090.1:0-17927 GCA_024757865.1 Epizoanthus scotinus
CTATCTATCTATCTATCTATCTATCTATCTATCTATCTATCTATCTATCTATCTATCTATCTATCTATCTATCTATTGTTTGATGTAATCTCACCTGATTGAAGGTTTCGAGCTATCAGGAGTCAACTATAGCAAATTCAAGTTTCACAAATTAAAGATGTTTCAATCTATGATCCTTACATGTAACCCTCCATCCAATATATAGGATGCTGTACTTGATGCCAGGAGTGCATGTGTGACCCTTGTACTTGCACTGAAACACTTAGATTATTTATTTAGTTTTTGTTTGGATGTACAATTATTCATACAGTTATTGTAGTTTCAAGAATTAAACAAAATGAAAATTAACAAGAAATGAGAAGCTACATAGTCCCATTTCATAAATATAAATGTAGGAACATTTGAAATGTGCAAATTTGTATTTATAATAATAATTTATTTGTACAAGTATGTAATTATGTATATTATGTAAATATACCAAACCACAGGTAGCGCATATATGTTGAACTATAAGTTTGAGTTTGTATGACATGTTTTTTAAAATATAAGACTTTATAATTGTATGGTAGCTTCTAGTTTTTGTTTTGATACACAAGTTGTAAATTATACAGGAAATAAACTTATGTACCTTGAAGCTTGGCAGGATTTGAGGTACGTAGTCCTCCCGCTAATGAAATCTGACTGAAGAACAACAGTTCTTGAGCTTCAACTGAACTTAGGTAATAAGTTTATTTCCAGTATATTTTAAAACTTGTGTATTTTAAAGCAGTCGAAACTAAGAACCAGTAACTACCATACAAAGTCTAATACATTGTACATGTATATTTTCCAATTGTTATACAAACTCTTATAATTTCCTACTGGTTATGCACTTGGGCCGCATGTGACCAAACCATAGAATAGTGCTTATTACACACTCTGATATTTGGTTAAACAGACTATGAATATCCTGTAGTGCTTAGTATTATTAATAAAGAATACATATTAATCGTTTTTATTTTGTCTGGAGGACTCCTTGAATTTATGCCACTGTCTTATGCATAACCATTTCCACATGTTTATAGATTGTACAAGAATATGAACGAGCTGTCATCTTCAGGCTCGGCAGATTGCTTCCAGGTGGAGCCAAAGGACCAGGTTTGAATTATATAAGTGTTTTCTACGTTAAGTTTGTTGTAGATAATTTAATGTTTATGTCAAAGATTTATTTGGGTCTTTCATTGTAAGTTTGGGTTGTTTTATTTCCATTTTAATTATATTTTTGTCAAGGAAGCTTATTTAACACTTCAGCCCCAAACACTATAAATTATAAACATGTTGGGAGAATTTGCCAGTTCATCATCATATATTTGCTGTTTATCATCAGTTTCTTTATTTTCATTGCCAAACTACTGTCTTTTGTATTGACACTGTTAGGAGAAGATAGATGTTGATAGTTGTCTTTGGACTGAAAGGGTTAGTGATCATATATATATTATGTAAGGCTGCGGTGGTTTCTTCCCCTATCACAATTTATTCACACATGCATTATACTGTGTGACCAGTGGCAGCTCCACAGAGCTCTATATTTTCTATACATGTTTAGTATGAGTTTGGAACAGAAAGCACAGGACCATAAGGAAATAATATGATATGCAACTTGATATTTAAGAAAATGTCTGGAAATATTATGGTAGATGAGCTTTAATTATTAAAATAAAAGACCATCAAGTTGCTAAGGAATATTAGAATCTGTTTTATGCATTAGTACTAAACATGTCTTGATATTAAATGTCATGGTAATGTTTTAGCTGGATACATGGACAAAAGGTTCATCCAGTTGATAATGTTATCATGGTCCAAAAACAATTACCGGTATGTGGAAATTAGAGTTTCAGGCTTGGAGTGTACAGAGATTACAAAATAAATACAATTTGTTTTCAGTCAGAGTACTTAGGAGTCATCCAAAGTGTATAATACATGTAAAAGTGTTTTGTTCTTGTCAATGAGTAACTATTTTGGATGAAATTAAGAAGTAACACACTTTGTTTATAACCCACAGGCTGGTCATTGTTCAGAAAATATTAGTAAGGGTATATATCAGACCCATATAGTTTTGTTCAATAAGGATAAATTAATAAACATAGTCAATCAATAATTTGTGAAAAGATTTGAAAGTATCTCTTTAGACTTTTTATTGAATGTATACAATGTCATGTATCGGTATTTAAAATAGCCCTGATGAGTATTCATTATGGTGTTTGGTGCTTGTAGGTTTGTTCTTCATCTTGCCGTGCATTGACTCATTCCAGAATGTCGACCTAAGGACCCTTGCATTTGATGTCCCACCACAAGAGGTAACTTGATCTTGCAGTCAAAACATTGGGTTCTCTTTAAAATTAAGTATCACCAGATGATATTCCGCATTTTAGAGTAACACCTTAGGAGAAAGGACGAGGGGGGGGGGGGGGGGGACATCACAGTGCATCCAGCGCATACGCAAACCACTACTAGCAGGCCCACAGACAATTGAAATTCCTTATAAGGTAGTCCACAGATCATGGAGTGGCTCGTGCTTTATTCCAGAGCCCTTCGTTCCTCGCCGGAGGCCTAAAAGAATGTGGGCTCTGGGAACGAGATTGATATGGGTCTCCAAGTTACAGACAATTTAAAGTCACATGTAAATGACTACATGTAATACTGTTTAGAGCCACAGGACTGCACAAAGGAACCAGCTACAGGCCTGTAGACAAATATGTAACAATTTAAAACCTTTTTCGGATTAAATATACATGTACATGTCTGTGCCCCTCGGAATCCCAAAGAGACTCATATCTACAGTACATGTAGTTGTGGCACTAGCTTATATAGATCTTATATCTCATGCTAGCTGGCCATTGCAGAATACTTCTAGGAGAACATGTCCGTTCTGGATTGTCAAGCCATATACATGTACAATCCTTTTACTAACAGTACACTAGTCTATAAATTTGATTACATTATTTATTTTACAGATCAGTTTAAACCCTAGCCAATTCCTGTATTGAGCATTAAGACTAAATATAAAGTACATACAAATATTCCATCCAGCCCTATAATATCCCAGCATCTACCAGGTTGTTATAATTAACCCTTCATATATGTACATATGCTCCTACCCACTGCCATCTCTCACATTGCAATGTAGTTAGTGTGATCATGCATGTGAGATTGGGAGGGAGTGGCTGTGGAAATAAAGGTTTTTAAAGTATATATATACGATAATTTATGTTTTAAATTTAGAATTATTGATTATATATAACTTTTGTGTAATTTGTTATTTTAGATTCTGACCAAAGACAGTGTGACTGTGGCTGTTGATGCTGTGATCTACTTCAGGATCTACAATGCAACCATGTCGATCACCAATGTGGAGAATGCCAAGACCTCCACACGTCTGCTGGCACAGACCACACTCAGGAATGTGCTTGGTACCAGGAGTCTGAGTGAGATCTTGATGGAGCGTAACGACATCAGTCAGACCATTCAGGTACTTGTACATCATTGTACTAAATAGATAATAACCAAATTGCGAGATACACAAGGGATTGCGGTAATTGGGAAAACCTGTTGTGGTAATGTATCCTTATAGCATTTTTAATTAGATCCTATTGTTATTATATTTTACGGTAAAATAATTAAACATTTAAACATAATTACCGTAATGCCATTATAAATAGAGGATATTACATGAATGGCATACTAGATTCCCATTTTTGTAAGTAAATCACTGCATTGTGATTGGTTTAAAGTTAGGTATGTATTCTACTGTACAGACCTCTCGCTATAATGACTTGCGGACCCGCAACTCAATCATTTGTTTTGCAAATAATAATAATAATTTTTATAAACAAGAGAAAAGCCATGCAATAAAATCTTAATAACCTCGTTTAGGAGGTCTTTACGGAAGAATAGTTTGCCCTCATTCATTTGCACAGACCTCATTTTGCTTGTTTTTAGTCGACTGTACAGTCAATAGCTCGGGCAAAATATTCTCCCGTACAGACTTCCCACTCAGTTATTTTTAAAATAAATATGTTTATACTAAAATTTGTTTTCATTTTTGACAGTCTGGTCTAGATGAAGCCACCGATCCGTGGGGTGTCAAAGTGGAGAGAGTTGAAGTGTAAGTGGTAATGATAACACAATCATGTATTTGCAACTGGACTTACTTTGCAAATTGATTTATCCTGAACCATTAGCGACACATTGGAAACAAACCGTAAAATGTATTTACATTAACTCCAAACAGCCCATCACAAACTGTTTGCATTGTTTGTGACATGTTACATCTACATTTGTATATCGAAAAGTTTACTGTCCAAATATTTTGGACGTAGAGTCCAAAAAGAGTAGACGTGTATTCTTGCATTTAGTACTGATTTCATATTATTGGCTCATTTTCCCTTACATTTTAATGTTTAAAAACATCATTAATTGTTGATAGCATATTAAATAAATTTACTTTGTCATACAACTATATACATTGTGAATTTGGTAGTAAAACAAACTTAATGTGCCAATAATATTGTATTTCAAAATTTTCAAGGCCTTAAATTCTTGTCAACTAAATTCATTAGGAGTTTAAATAAGGATCTTTGTAAACCATGATCAAAACTGATGTTTTTTGCCTTCAGGTGTTGAGGTAATGAGGATACCCAAAGATAAAGTGACCAAGATATCATGCTAGGACTTGTATGCGACTATTGTATGTTGTATGGCTATGTGTTAATGTTGCAATGCTCTTAACAGGAAAGATGTGCGCTTGCCACAGCAGTTGCAGAGGGCAATGGCTGCAGAGGCAGAGGCATCTCGTGAAGCAAGAGCAAAGGTTAGGGTTAGATTGTAGAACAGGGCCTGTCAACATGGTGTTTTTTTTTCTAATTAAGAGTCGATTTGCATGTCTGTCAGCTGTCTCACATAAAATGTTATTATTTTGTCTAATTCAGCTTGTTGAACTGGTAACTTTGATATAATTTGTGTGATAACTATTTCTTGAGATAGTCAAATTTAAGAATCCATAACGCTTTGATAGCAGAATGTCATCTACTGTGCTTTCACCATTTAGCTGCCGGGAATGACATAAAAGCAGATGGGGTCAATTGTTGAACATCCCTAATGAATCTGAATATTGCTTAGCCATTTGGATAATGTCTTGGCAATATCCCCACAGGGTGGCTCTGCACCTTCCAAACTTTATTTTAAACTATATTTTAAATCGTCTCAAGATGTGAATATTTGCAACATGTATGTGTCTTTTTCCTCTATTATTGATGAACATGTGGATTAAAATAGTCTGTTTGATCACAGGTAATTGCTGCCGAGGGAGAGATGAATGCCTCTCGTGCCCTGAAAGAGGCTGCTGATATAATCTCGGAGGCACCGTCTGCACTCCAGCTCCGCTACTTGCAGACCCTGACTACCATCTCAGCAGAGAAAAACTCAACTATCCTGTTCCCACTTCCAATCGATTTCATGTCCCATTTCTTGCCAAAACATGGTAAATGACGTGGCAGCTGAAACGTTTAAATCAGAATATCATGAAGGGGTCCATGAACAACTGGCAGAAGTCAGTGGTATATAAATAGCTTGCTTTAGATGTTAGATTTGTCAAAAAGAAAACCTGACAGGTTTTGATATAACCTTTTGCATACAGTTATTATATAATCGTGATGTATAAGCATGTTTGATCTATGATCATCAGCAAAGAGGTTAAACTCTGACATGCTAGGTTCAGACGAAGACAAGTGCAGATGTTGAGAAGAGAAACAGGTGAAATACTGCCCCGAGCAGGAATCGAACCCACGCAACCAGATCACATGGCAGGTGCTCTAACCACTGAGCTACAGAGGCATCCACATTGGCAGAGGGAGAACTTGACCAACTCTTGGCAAAATAATACGGAATTCTCAGGGCAGTTTTGTTTTTCTTCACGTGTATCTCTTCACAACATCTGCACTTGTCTTAATCTGAACCTAGCATGTCAGAGTTTTTAGAACCTCTCTGATGGTGACTAATTATATCATTATTGTAGCCTTACAGGAGGTACCTGGTAGTAAGCTACATGTTTGTATGTTGGCATTAGATACTGTGTTCGAGTACTATATTCCAGAACATAAGCACTCCAAGAGCTTTTATTTAATATTTATTGTAGAAATACAGCGCTTTTAGCTGTTAGTGCTTTTGATGTGTATTTATATTGAAAAATGTATATTAAACTGCACTTGCGTGCTCCACTTCTTCGTTTCTGTTTATCCCGCCTCCTCCTCCCCCTCCTCCTTCTTCCTTCTGCGCTTACTGTACATTCAAATATGCAACCAACATGCTAATGAACACATGTGGAACTAATGTGTGAATCAGTGCCCACCCTATCCCCCAGGCATTTGACATTTTTGAATTTTATTTGTCAAATTTTCCGCCATGGAAGCCATTTTTTTTGGTCACATGCCCTTCTGTCAGGCTCCCAATACTGCTATAGACCAAAGCTTGGAAAAAGCCCTTTGTTCACCCAGCACTCCGTATTTCTTTCACTGCAATCTTTGTTCCCGGCGGGTATAAAAAGGTACACAACCCACACAACCTACCTTTCTTTATCGAATTACTCTATCCAAGCTTGAATAACCGAGCCGAGGCAAGTGAATAAATGTTAACCCGAGGCGGCTCGCTCTTTGAACAACCGGGGCCTGGTGTGTAATTGTGTTGTGCATGTGAGGACATGTTAAACGTGAACACGAACAAAATGGGAACCTTGGCACGAGTCGAGTAGTTACGAATTCAAGAACTGTAGACAGTTCACGATTGGCTAAAGTATGTGTTATCATCATCAACATAAAACACGTACAGGGATGCATTCTGTTTTAAATATGTATTTTGTTCAACATTATTGGAGCATATAAGAGAAACTGTCGGAGTTTATAGTGGGTAACTGTAACTCAGGGTTAGGCCAAAATTAGTTTAAATTAGATTTCTTATCAGTCTATAAGAAAGTAAGGAAGTACCCTGGGTTAGCGAACAACTGTGCCGAAAAATAGATGTGGCCTACATTGGACGCGGCAAACATGCCGGCATAAGGCGCGAGCAACTAACATCAGACACAGCTTTTTAAAATATCCTAGACTATAGGGTCTTGCCCAGTTCTTTGGGTCTCATCGCATGTATAAAGGGGACCAAATGTTGTTCGTGTCTTATCCAAGAAGCAACAAGCACGCATAAGTTTTCAGTTATAGCCGGCGACGCAATTTGGACGCAAATATTCTTAGCTCTCCGATTCGTACTGAATAACGAAAGTTGCTATACACGAGATCTGTATAATTAGGGAAAAGGAAGGCATAACTTTAATAGGCCAAAGCACAGGGAACCCACACGTTGTTTTCGTCATTATTAAATATATTTTACAGATAATGTCACTACCTGCCTGTTGTTGTCTCTTTTCTTTCGATAATCTATGAGAAACAGCGAGAAAGAGACCGATTTAATGCCAGGGCTCGTCATACTAACCTTAAAGCCGTGATTCTCGTATTTCAATCAATTTTAAAAATTATATTCGGCAAACAACGTGTCGGTCCCCTGTGGCCAAAGAGCAGCTTACAGTTCGTATCATAAATATTGTTGCCAAGCAACCTTGTCGTACCAAGTAAATATAAACAGAAACTAAATATATAAATAAATTATTTATAGGTAACTTAGCAGGTTCGTCGTGAATTTCTATTTCCAAGTTCTGTTGAGTGTTGTGAAAACTCGAATCGTTGTTTTGTCACACTAAAATACTCTTTTATCACACATTAACTTATAACTGATGAAAAATTATAAAATAGAATAGAATTGCAGAAACGGATAATTATGTTCATTTTTTCCCACTAACGTGAACCAAGCTCTCCATAACGAAGGATGTCATTGCAAAATGTAGCCATGGCAACTAACTCGAAAACGACACAAATTAACGTGCCCTTGATGTGAGCGTAGTACTTCGTGTTTTGGATGTAAGCTTCACTCGTATATTAATGAACAGTGAAGTGAAAAGAAAAGATGGTTGTTAAGGAAAGGTAGAGCCCGCTTTATGTATTAGTAACATACATTTCTTGGAATTGTTTTAGCCGCATTCAGTATGACTATTAAACAAAGTAACAAATACAATTTTTGCTCAATAAAAAAGGAATCAACAAAAATGTTATACGTTGTCTAGGAATAAGTTATAGAAGAAACTGCAAGCCAGGCGGATAATTTGGTTTGACAAGGACAACATACATGATAACGTTTGTGGAATAAGATTTGCGAAAATCCATAACGTGCTGAAATGATCTTCAGCATCTTATTATTGCCCTATGATGACATCATCAACCCTACTAACGTTTCTCTATATACTGCGAAAACGTCTCGTAAAGCGGTTATAACTGCTTGGTATAAATACTGATGAATAAACTTGCCTCAGCCACAAGCTTTTTCTTTTGCTTTAGTACCGCGTTGAATGAGTCAGTTCGAGCTTTATGTAAGCCCTATTAATGGCCCTGGTGTGTTCACATGGTAGGAAACAGCAAATTAGAAAACGGGCAAGTTGTACATGCAGTATGCTCGACATTTTAATGACAAAAGAATTCGAATAGCTCAGCTTAACTCATTTAAAAAGACAATTCAAGTAGTATGTACAAAGCTACAAATCTGCTATTAGTTATTCCATCGGTGTTCTTCATATTGATAAACGACATAACATCATAAATAATTTAAAGGCTTTAAAAAACATTTCAGCTATTTGATAACATGCGCCAACGTTATTAGTCATCTGGCCCAAATCCAAATACGGTATCGGAATCAAACCAATCCAAATTCTTTTTCTCTTCCTTCTTTTTCCATATTGCTGGACTACGGGCTTTGGTAACTTTGCCTGAGAATGGAGTTTTGCGGGTAGCAGATACAGATTGTCTGTTGTTTTTTCCCTGCAATAGAATATGTTTAAACAAATTAAATACAATTTCAACTGGTAATGATTGTTTACATTAAGAGCTTTTGCTGGTCTGCATATACACACTGTCATGGCATAGTTCCAAGAAAAGAGCTAAATCTAAGTTAAAATAATAATTCTTACCGGAGACTGATCATACAAGGACTCGGGGCTCTTCAGGTCAGGAAACAGCTCTTCAAATTTGTCCATCTCCTCGTCTTTGCTTGTTTCATGTGTCCTCAACTAACCAGGAAAAACATAAAAGACGTATTTACGAATTTTAGCTGGTGTTTGATTGAAAGTATTTCAAGTCCTGTCATGGAAGTCTCTAATTGGATGCTCGATAAAATTACAACAGTTCAACTATTCAAACTCTTAGAGGTGTAGACCGATTAAAAAGGTTTTATTGATTAACATCTCGACAGCTGAAATATTTCTACAACTCAGTATCTATATTAAATATCTATTTATTCTATTCTACAGTTTTGGCTTTTGTAGGATTTGTTATTTGAAAGATCAATGAGATCGTACCTATGCAGCTACGCACAAAGAGCGACAAGTTGCAGTTTTGAAAGGTAGAATCTGATATATTTTTTGACAAAGTACTATGATATATTTTCAATCCCAAAATACGTAAAACGTTGAGCAACTATAAAGATTTCTATCCAATGCAAGGGCATCTCAAAAATGCAGTTAATAGACGGGATCATGTCCTTTCGCATAAACAACAACAGCAACAACAACTTACCTAATTTCTGTATACGCTTAATTAAATATTTATAGCTGAACCATTAAAGTAATTTGTCAGTATGCTAATCTAATTTGAAATCTACATTATATGAGAAGTTTAACGGGGGTTTTCGAAGGAGAAAATTGAATGATAAGACTAAAAACTCAAGTGCATGCGCATTCCCCGGTTATGGAAGTTTGGTACATAACCCCGATTTTCCCTCTTCAAAATCATCAATCTTCCCCACCACCTTATTTGTGTTAAATCTTCTCCAAAATATCTAAAACTATTTAAACATTGACATTCCAAGTACATCCCGAGAAACAAATTACAATCCAGCCAAATGTCAGTGAAACTGGATTGTGGATCTATTTATGCAATTGTTATACAGTTGTAGTATTCACCATTAAATCCTGATTAAGGTACTGTACGCATGCACAAAGTTATGGAATGCAATCATTATTTTTCAAATATCGACCTATGTCAATATACTTTAATTGTAAGCTTACCTTTTTCTGTTGTTGAAGCGTTGAAGTTTTGCTTCGAGGAACAGGCTTGAAGGGTTGCCGTTGTTTCTGTGTCGGTGACCTGGCTGTAGATATTTTGTCTTTTTGCCACAAAGCAGGTTTGGGGGAGTTCCTGACATTTGGTCTCACGATCCGTGTTGGTACATTTCTGTCTTCTTTGTCAGCTTCCACTTCTTTAGCTTTGATTGCCACTTTTCCTTTTTTCTTAAAATGAACAGAAAAGAAACATCTTTGAATTTTTAAAAAACGAAAGGTTTCTATTTGTTTGTCAAAACTCTGCCAGACAAAATATAACAAGAATACAACCATTTTAATAGTAAGGCGAACGACTGCCAGATAAATGTGGAAATGTATTTACGGAACCACAATAATCAACAAAAATTTGTTGCTAATTGCCTTCATTTATATTCAACAGAGTTAGTACATTCTTGGTACTAAATGGAATGCCTGCACGTAAGAACGCCTTATAGAGGCGACCCATTTGATTTCGTGCGGGTAAGGAGTAGAAGAATTTGTAAAAAACTATTTGTACAAGACCAAAAGACGTCAATAGAGTAAAAGAAAGAAAAAGAGAGGAAAGGCAATTTGTGTGCAAAAGTTTTTGCAATATAATTATTTTTCCACCCTCATCCTGCGATATCAAATGGTCCATCCCTTACCTTTGTTAACACTTCTTCGTCGTCTGATGAGAATGAAGCAGGTTCGCCTTCAGAAGCAAAAACCACTCTTCGTTTCTTCATACTCTGTCCGTCTTGCTTTAGAATTCCTCTCTGATACCTGCTTTCTGGAGTACCAATTGGCGATTGGGATGTTGCATTTACTACAGCTCTGGGCATTCTTGGTGTGCGCGGCGGCTCAGAAATCGGAGTACATGGAGTTTGGGGAATCTGCTGCTTAGCCGATAGATTTTTAAGTAAACACTAGTTAATAACATATTAGTATACAATGGTAAAATAATGTTCTCCATATTAACTTGTAAAATGTATTAGAACATCTTATTATCTATCAAAACCTTTAATGTATGTTATATATAATGTGTATACAGTAGTGTATACAACTAAGTTATAGTCAACAAATAGATTCCATTTTCCGTGCGTCTGTTCACTAATAGATATGTTCAAATGACGTCAAAACCCGAGCCATAGGCGAGATTATGTTTACATTTTATGTTTACATTTTAAATCTACTACAAACCTGTTCTTTGGAGCTTTGTATTGCCTCTTGGAGATCTTTTAGCTGGACTTTCTGTGTCAGTGAAACATTAATTTGTGTAAATATTAGGTTCTGAAGTCAAGGAAATGAATGTTTCACAATGTTGTGAAAAATAATTCTTATGGGTAGCAATAACAACACGGCGTAGTTTTTGTTGCAGAAAGAGGAGAAGCACACTAATGAGAGGAAAGAAAGTATTTAAGATATTCGTATTTTGTTATAACTAATAATCTACATGTATCAATTTAAGATAATTCTTCGCGAGAATTGGCTCTGTTCTTTGGAATGGGCTTCCCCAATCCCTTAAATCTCTAAACAAAAGAATATTTAACAAAAAGCTAACGATTATATTGCAACACATCAGATCGTGAAAATTAGCACATTGACAACTTCGCCACATCTCAATTTATTATCAATTCAAATATTTGATATATCTAACTCTACAGAAACGCTTTTGAGTTGTTATTACGGCAAAGTAACTTGTAATTGTCAAAATAGGGCTTTTGCACCTGTTATCCTCTCTTAAAGTTGTAGATTTTATACCAAGTAAACATTTACTTCCTTAAACTAAAACAATCGATTGAAGGTAAATTATAACAGTATCACAATTTTATACCTTTTGATTCAAGTCTTTTTGAAGTGCTGCAAAACCTTTGTCTTTTTCACCAATTCTTTTTACCAGTTTGTCCTTTATACAATAACAACAAATAACATTAAACAATTAGTATTCAAATTATTCACGCATAAAATCTAAAAAAAAGGTACCCTATTTACTATAGAAACATTCCCCTCCTCGTATAAGAAAAGGACATTTTAATAAATGCGTCTTTTTGATAAACGCCTCTTCCCGTTTAAAAATAACTGAGAGCAATACAAAGGAAATTATCTAGTGTATGAATAAACGGTAGAACTTTGACCTTTGTTAATCTGCTCCTTGAAAAATAATTTGAAAAGAGAACGGGACGTAGACTTTTCAGCCGACAACTATCTGTAATATGTAAGTTATGTTCCAACTAGAAGTCTTTGTAGAGAAATGGAATATGCCTTTCTCTAATAAACGTCTCCTCCAAAAATCGGCAAATTGAATAAACGTTCTTGGTACATGGTAACCGTCAGTGATAGTATGATATCGAGTAGAAAGGAACTAATAATAATAATAATAATAATAATGGAACTTACGTTAAGGAACTTACGTTATTAGACTGGACAAGCTTGAGCATCTCTTGCATTTCCTTCAACTGTTTCTTCACTTCTGTAACTTCTTTGTTCTACAAGCGATGAAAATATTTTACATAATAATCATTTTATTTATTTTAGTAAATTATACGAAATATTATTTTAAAAACGACAAACCACGTACAGTGGCAGTTTCAGCATTTTGTTGAAGGCTTACGAGTTCCCGTTCCTTTTGCGCTACAATCTTCTCATTCTCCACCTTGTAAAAACAATAATAACAATGATTAAACAATGATTGCGTTTCTAACCACAATAAACCTGTAAACAATTTTCTTCTGGTTGTCTTTGACTACAGTAATTGATGGACTATAGAATACGAGTTGATTCTATAATCATTGAACTGATGGACGAACTATTGCTGACAGTTCAGCAGGTCAATCACAGATAGGAAGCTATGGCGCCGTTGGTCTCGTATTCTATCTCTCTTTGGAATCAACTGATGACAAATATACTTGTCTAATTAAAAACCGCTTAATTAAAGCTTTGTAAAACACGCATATTCATGTGATAAATAGTTTGTAACTAATTCAACGAAATATTTAGCAATCATTTCAAATGTTTTCCGGCCGCTCTATGTCAAATTCACGGTGAAGGTAGTGAGCGCAAGTATTTATTTCAATGTCAGTTAAATTTGCTTGTGAAACCGACCTCAAACGATGCATTTTTTTGCAGAACAAATTACAACTTACTTCAATATAAATTCATAAGCAAGCTGATTAAATTATTTACAGTTTTCGATCTATTTTTGACTGGCGTTAAGAGACATACCACTAAGTTCATTAATATTAGGCTAAATATAAAAATACTTGTTGGTTCCGTTTACCCGCCCGCGAAATTTCCTTCACAATTTCAACTGTACGCTCCCCAATTTTGGCAAGATTGCATTTTCCTCCAGCTTATCAAAAGAGAGAAAACCCATCTAATTCTATAGTGATGTATTATGTTTATGCGATTAGAAGACGTGGGAAAAGTGAGGAACGTGAAAAGCAAATATAAGCCGTCCGATCCCAAATATTTTTGATATGTTACCAAAACCGCAGCCGTATTTTTTAATTTGACCAAAGGTAACTTCATGGTTGTTTTTCATTACAAATTGTACTTCGCATACACTAACTAACAAAAATATTGTGTATCTGAAGTATAGAAACATTATTTCAATTGGAGTTTTGCAGCAAATCAATTAACAAGGTGCTATACGCGTGACAATGCAGAGCCACTAATGTTTCTTTTTTTAAACTTACAAGGAAGAAAACTGATACGCCAATGGTAAAACAAATTAACGTAATATGAAAGATATCAATATCTTAACGTTAGCTGTATAGGATATAAGTGTCAAGCGAGCTTAACTGAGCTTAACTGGTCTTAACTTAGATTACGTATTATCCAAAAAGCAGGTGGAACGACTGGTGGTAAAAGTAATTTTTAATAAGCACAGTTATTCGAGCCGTTGGATATGCCATTTTGAATTGTACTACAAAACTAAATATATTATGAAAAAGTGTTCTATAAACGTATTCCATAGTACTATAATACTAGTTGTAGCATTTAATATTACTGTATATTGAGATAATGCATGGACCGTACAGTGACAGCCCTCGGCATCTTCAGTTAACAGTCCTTCAACGCTTTTAATCTCGGTAATTCTGTTTCATTCCAAAGTGCACAATATAAATGCTATACCACTACTATTAGCATTAAACAAGCGTTAACCGGTTTAGCTAGCTCTTATACAACTCTGAAACGGTTTAGGAAGACCATTAGAGAATTTCCTTCAAAACTATGAAGCTACTTACCAACCTATCCTTACCTTGTACTTTTCCAGCGTAGAACATAGCTCATTCATTTGCAGCTCGAATTTCTTTTGCGCATCTTCTTTTTCTGCAACTGCCTTCTCTGCTTCATCTTTTAATGCAGTTGTCTAAAATAAAATTACAATCAGAAATTATTTGTATTAGACATGGTATCAGAACAACAATTGTCAGTTCAGACCATTAGAAATAAATCATCACAAAAATATGTTTTACAAATCAATGTAGCATCTACCTCTTGTTCCAAAGACTCGTTTTCTGTTATCTTATCTGCAAGCTCTGTACGAAGAGTCTCAACCTGTTTTAAACAAAACATGTCAGTCGAGTACGAACATCTATTCACCTAATCATTAAGCAAACTACTGATCAAACTTGTGGTTGAATCTACACTTAATTGGTAGTATATACCAATGACAGTTCCAGTCTAAATTATTTACATTACACATACTGATATGATATATGGTAAACACTATTTTAATATATTAACAGCATTGCAATTATTGTACTGGGCTAAATCACAATCCAGTATTTTTTGTAGATGTGCTATTACTAATAGCACTTCTACAAAAAAATACTGGATTGTGATTGGTTGTTTACTGTGCAATTTATTCTTAATATCACATATGCTATTAAAACACCAATTGACACTGTCATCCGGGAACTTTGTTGGACGAAAAAAATCTTTCAAGCTCACCAAATGAATTTTATTTTTGTAGATGTACTATTAACAGGAAACACCACCGTTTTTCTCGAAGAATTAATGAAAAATACTACTCGTATTTGATAAAAGTGATAAATACCACTCGTGCTTCGCACTCGTGGTATTACTGACACTTTCATCAAATACTCGTGGTATTTTTATTAATTCTTCTCGAACGGTGGTATTTCCTATACTAATTCAGTTTACGGTCTTCTGAACACTGGATTCATGTTGAATTAAGCCATAGTAGTATGTGTATACTATGCATTCTCAAGTCTAGTTCTTGGTGTGAAGTTTAGAAATTAAACGATTGTTCTGGTTGTTAAGAGTATACTTTAGCAGTATTGATCTGGTGTGTTTTTCGCCGTAGGGTTGGAAGTTAGAACATTATATTAACCCTTCGTCAGATCAAGAGAACACTGCTTGAATATTTTAATATTTTAAAAAGATGCACGATTGTAAACAAGACACTGTTATATCTCCTATATTCAGTTCTGGTAATTTTATGCCATCTTCCGCTAACTCGAACTGTTTTATATTTATCTACCAACAACCTTGCGAACAATTTATTTATAACTAGGAATTAATGGTACACGGATAAAAATGTGCAAATGATATTGCAAGTCATTCTACTTGCGTTTTTATGAAGCCTACCTGTTTGTTTTCCCTTTTAAAGAGTTCCGTTTCGTTCTCCAGTTTCACTTCAACAGTTTGTACCTGCAACGGTAGGTAAAATCTTAAACTGAAATAGAAAGAAAACTTTAATGACAAATTTCGTCGTATAATTGAATATGGTAACTTCCGTTTCTAATGTAAGTTAAATGCACCAGTTTAGAAAATGATATTTACCTTTTCAGTTAGGTCCTTAATCTCTCTTTTGGAATCCTCAAGTTCTCCAGTCAGGGATTTTATCTACGATATCAAATTGTAATTGGGGATATAAATATTTTGATAAAATGATTAGTAGGAACACGTCAAAAGCAGCTATTGTTTAGAAATAGCGACGAATTATCATATGTAACTCTCACTAAAGACAAATCTGGGGATAATAAACTGCGTAATGTTTCTCTTGCCTCCATAATAAAATGCCTTGATTATACTTATCTTTGTACGTTCAAGTGTTCGTATACGAATATAGAAAATAATAAAACAGTTTTTGAAAAACGTACCTTATTTTCCGACTTGTCTGTGGTTTTTGTCTGAGTAGCAAGTTTGTTTTTCAAAGACTTGTTCTTAAAAGATAGAAAAATTGGAAACAATATATTACTTAAAAATAATCTTCCTAGAGGGTTTGGGGAGCATCCATGCACATGCTAGCACTTAGAAAGTGGGCAATTAACGTGGACGCACTATCTTGGCGTGTAAATGTCGAAAATGAGCGTGGGCTATTAGAACGAGATTACATCATTGTATTTAGTTAAAAAATTATAATAGAGTATTATGATGCCTTTATCTTGCAACGTTCATGCATGTTAGAAGTTGGGCTGTTTACCTAGTTAGAACTACCGTTATGCAACAGATTGTAAATCACTAAATGTAACACAAAATAATTATTGCATGCCATGCATTATACAAACTTGATTACCGTACTTATTCGATTAAACACGGTGGCGTTTATTTTCAAATTCAACAGATCCATTTAATTTCATGCAAACGATTGAGACTGAACGTTATAAATTTCTTTAAAAATGTTTTAAAATGTCATTTAAATTGTGTTGCATTGACAATTGCCTTGCAGTTTCTTTTGTTTAGATTTACAATAAGTTTGGTATTACTCGATTTCAATGTCACTGTCTTCCTCGTGATCTGAATCTAATTGCAGCAACGTTGGATGCGGCGTTTATTCGAGGGCGGCATTTATTAATATTTTTGTTCTCAAGTGCGACGTTTATTCGAGGGCGGCGTTTAATCGAATAAATATGGTACATAAGAATGGGCTCAAATTGTCAAAATTAGAAAACACAGGTTGAGGTTGAGAAACAAAAATATATATATGTTAAAATTCACGACTAAAAGTACAATAACATTTTTTTCTAGATTTTCTTGAGCAAAATAATATTTAATTGCATATACCTGTTGTTAACAAGGCTCGACTTTCGGTTATCCTATTTGCCGTTTTGGCACTTAGGGGGCTATTTCAAGGTTTCGTTGTTTTACGAATAACACTGAAAATTCAGAACAACTTAGCTGAAGCTGCCTCAAAAATTAAGAATAACGAGGCTCGGCCAAAATGTGGATATCAATAATGGAAATTATTTTAATAATTGCTAGAAATTCAATATTCAAAGGATTGTATTTAAAATACCAACTTCTGACTATTGAATTTCTAGCAACTTGATTGGCTCCACAACTGATGGTTTATCAGTTCATATTCATCAATCATGCCTTATATGGGAAACTGAAGCGAAATTCAAATCTAGTGAAAAAATAATTCTCGAAACATGGCAGAAAACAATAGGTTCGGTGAACATTTACCCAGCGAAATACCATTTTTATTAGACAATGCAACGTCGAAGTCCACAAAGAAAACTACACAATTCGACATTAAAACATTTCAGTAAATAAATACAAATTGTAATTCAACAAATTATACGGAAGCAACCAAGAGATAAAAGTCGACAATTTAATACAAGGTGAACTGCAATGAATAGAAAACATTTTCACATCAATACATTTTACCTTAATAATAATAATAATAATAATAATAATAATAATTTATTAAGCATGTTACAAAGTTTCAATGCTTTACAGATGATTTTAG
>JANUFV010081091.1:0-7500 GCA_024757865.1 Epizoanthus scotinus
GTTTGAGCAAAGGCAGCACCTTCTCCTCAGTTATTTTAAGACCCTGAGTGTTGGTCCGGCCGGGGTTGAACCCGAGATCTCCCGCATGCAAGACCGATGCTCTACCAACTGAGCTAACCGGGATGCGGTGTATGTAATAGTTATTTTCTAGAATATTATTAAGGCGAAGAAATTCGCACAAGCCACTGCGTTGCCAAAAACTATGACTTTTGAAAAATGTCGTGTTAATCGGGGATATTTTTTTGATTGAAATCGAGAGTCTATTAGACAGTGCGGATTGGTATTAGCATTTTCTATGGGCAGGTGATTTCGTTAAGTGGTTTAAGTACATTTTGATAAAATCGTAACGACATCGGAAAGAAAAAGAAAAATGTGTTTATGTGTCACCATCTCTCTTACAAAGAAATGAAATATTATCTTTACTGGCCAAAATAATCCGTCCACAGTGAAAGAGACCGCTCATTAGAGTATTCCTTTTCTGTGGAAATGAGCGAGGAAGGAACCGATTTGTAGTTGATAAATAAAGAAAACAAAAAGGCTAATACGGGGTGTGTCGCTAAACCCCGGCTTTAGGGCCTTCCTAATTGACGCATGCACCTTTTAAAAATGTTTCCCAAGAAACAACCCGGAGACGGCAATACTTCGGAATCTTAATTCAGTTATCATAACATTACCACTAAGACTATTTGTTAACCTTTTCTTTGACTGAGCTCCGAAACCTTTTATGGCGTGTAATAGCGACCGCGAGCTTTGAATAAGACCCTATAATGGCGTGTAATTAACGACTCTAGGGATTACTTAACAATATAACAAATGTAATTTGCAGTTTGTTTATTTTAGTTTTACAACCGACATAAGCAAGATGTCTAGAAGTAATTGTTAAAAAGTAGAGTGAGAGAAAAATACCTATTTACGCTGAAACTCCATGTCTTTTTAAAAAGTGAATCATTTCACAAATTATCATAGAGCGTGCTTACTTTCTTTACCTATGTTTTGAGAAATATGAACTAACTAACTGCACTAAAAAGACTTCAGAAGCACAATTGCGGAACCTAGGTGCAACCGAATTGCTCATTTGGTTTCAATAGGTTATCCATTTGTTTGGAGTTATAGTAGTAACTCATATCCAAAATCAGCAGCCTAGCTACCGAGTTTGCTGACAAAGAATTTAACTACAATGGCCATCCTGTTTTTGTTATGTTTCGGAACTCCAAAACACAATTACGCACGTGTTGTCTGCTGCGCTCAAGTGCATTGACTACAACGGAAATCATATAATTTCCATATAATTATCCGGGTACCAGAGCTCTCTTGTAAACTTTAGGTTGTTCTACTACCCGTAAATCTCCGGTTCTTTAGCATAGGTCTTGCTCCCTTTCGAGTCTAATCCAAAACCGGCTCAGTGTCGCCGCGGTGATCAGAGCAAGTGAAAAAATATGAGCCACGCCGTGTCAGGATGTCTTAAAGACATCTGTTAGCTTAAGAAACATTCTTGGGACAAAAGGAGGTCTTGCGAACCGCGTGCGTAACATCACGCATGTATCAAGCATGATACATCTTTTTATCTTTAGTAAACGGTCCTTTGTACGGCACAGTACTCTATTTGCATACAGCATATCGTAAGCATAACGCCGAGCTCTCCGGGTCACGTGTGTTTGTTTAAACAACTCAGAAGTTACCTGCGAAAAGACGGCGTAAATTCAACATGGATTCACTGAGCGTGCTCGAAAGTTGATACTTGCAGGTTTGTTACCAGCAGTTTCAGGTTCTTTATAAAAAAGCTATTCTTCCATATCCGTCTGTATGCTAGCTCCAGAATGCGCTCGACCCGAACCTAGAACCAGATTTTTTACGCCATAAAGGCGCGCACAAAATGAATCAAAACTTTAGATTTTGCTTGACACCGTTATGTGATTGGCTGAAGAGGTTGACAAAAGAAACAACAAAAGAGGCGAGGAGCCCTCGTGGCAAACGTTATTGTCCCCGAAATCCAAAAAAAACTGCAGTAAGGAGATTTTACACACCTCGTTTCTTCTAGTACACCCTGCACAATGATCTATCCTACATAATACGCGCTGGATCCATGTAATGAAATGATTTCCGAAAAAGCAAATGCGAACTAAATGTCTCTCTTTAAAACCAATATAGACGTATCTGGCTGTTAATTACAAAGCTAATTACGGCATGAGTGATTAATTTTGCATGACTTATTGAATATTCACGACGTCGCGCTCCAGCTCTCCTATATTATTGTCCCTCAGTAGCCACTGAGCGCTAGCAAATCGCTTGCACGTGTCAGTGAACGAATGTTCAATCTACTTGCCTAGCGGCCATTTGATTGGTCGATTTGTATACACGTGTCATTAACTTCATTGCACCTGTCATTCGCTCCACAGGTAAATACCGGTATATTTGTCACCATTGCTCGCAAGTGTTTGCATTCCCAAACACACTTAGAGCTCACATTGCCGTCAAGTGCACAGAGCTCGGGAAGCGATATAAAAACTCGGGTCTCCACACAGCGCGTACACACAACCGCACCAGTCGGTCAGCGAGTCGAACCAAACTCACTGAAGCCAGTCATAACATGAGCACGCTCTTTCTTACTCCAAACTCAGAAGCCGAGGGACTTTCTATGCCAAAACCTGAGACGGATAATATGGGTTTAAAGGATCCGCAGATTTCACGGCCAAACCAAAATGGCAGTGCGTTCATGGCTGAAGCTCATATGGCACATGATGAGAAAAATGGCATGAACGGAGGCAGTAATTTTGGCCTGTCAAATGGACTTAACTCTCTCAATGGACTAAATGGCTTCAACAGTTTTAACAACTTATCGTTGTCAATGAACCAATTTCCATTTTTCCCGAATTTCAACTCGGATCCGTTTTCCATGAAAGAAAGTCCCCACCGCCAAACCAACGGAGACGGGTCAGTCACAAGCCCCAAGTCCGTCTCACCGTACACCATGTCTTCAGCTTCAGATGTTGCTCAACCGGGCCACAAATCTCCAGAAAAACTTCATAACCAAATGAACATGCTTACCCCATTAACACCAGTGAGTCTGCCGTCCTTCACATCGGATACATTTGCACTGAAAAATGATACACTTAAGAGCTCAGGATCTTCCTCGCTCCTGCCACCTGCAAACTCACAATTTAATGCTGGCTTCAATGGGTTTAAAAGTCCCGATCTTGGAAATGTTCCAACCTCCGCGACTGATTTTTCGTCCATGTCTCGTCCTCTGTTGAATGAGATCAACGGTATGCGATACAATTTATCGCAGGATTCCTTCTCGCAGCACCAAATGGACGTGTTAAACAACCCGGCTCTGCTGCTCCAACCCCGCCCGCCTCTCTGCAGCCCGTCTTCCATGCCCTTCTTTAAGTACGGATTTCCTCAAGGCTTTCCACCATTAAACGGCCAGCCTATGATGAACCCCATGATGTTTGGCAGTGGAACAGGGGCTGAGCAGAACAACGTAAACCGACTACCGACCCCCACCTCATCACAGGCGCAAGAGCAGAACAGTATGGACGACAGCCCCATCCCTTCATCCGACCGAAACAAACCTAATGGCTGTAACGAAGATGTGATCAACGACCTAAACTCCAAGAAAGTAAGCAAGGGTTATTTGTGCGAACTTTGTGGTAAACTTTACACCCGTAAATATGGTCTGAAAATCCATATGAGAATTCACACTGGCTACAAACCGTTAAAGTGCAAATACTGCCAGAAAAGATTTGGAGACCCGAGCAACATGGCGAAACACATCCGACTGCATGCAGTTGGCGACACGCCGTACAAATGTCAATACTGCGGGAAGGTTCTCGTACGGAGACGAGATTTAGATCGTCATATCAAGTCAAGACACCCAAATGGACGATAATAATGGTAGAGAAAATTTTTAAATTCACAAAAAAGAATATTTATTAGAACTTCCGTGAAGATTTTGAAATATCGTGGACATCGCATTCAGAACTGGGACATTCTAAGTCCTATTCGCACGTATTTGCTTCATACCAAGCAACAATGACTTTGTTAATAACTCATCTCTTTGTATAAAGACAGTATTTAGTGTAAAACATTTATAATGCGAAAAAAGAAAGATATATGTTTGTATGATAAAAGAAAAGGAGAATCGAATAAAAAAACGTACATTGTAAAATGGCTTAAGTTTCTACGCGTAAGGGCATTATTAATTAATCGCTTATTGTCCTCTCTGTTTTCCACAAATGTTGCTAGCGCACCCGTTCGGATAATTGATCAAATCAATCCTTTCTAGCGGTCGTAGTTTTTGCAAAACACAAATTACAGTTGCTAGATTTCAATGTTTTTCCCAAAAGTACACGCCGCTTTTGCAAAAGCCACGTTTCCCATCTCCATGGCAAAAACGAACTATTGCACAAGATATTTCAAAACTACACTGTCTACACAAAGACTAATAAACTTCTTGCAACTGGCGTTAATTTTCTAAACAAAACGAGCATTTGCCCATAACAAAAAGGTTGAAATGTCCCATGTAGCGCTCAATGAATGGCAAAATTGATTTCTTAGGATTTCTATGGTGTCTGTTTATTGAGTTTTCACTCCGAAACACGAGAATGGCGACACTTTTATCGTGTTCATAGTCATAGTCGAACCCAATTCGCTTTTGTTTACCAAATTAAAGTACTCTTTTTGAATAAAATTGATGAATGGAAATGGAATAGCCAGCTCTTTTGATACTTATCTTTCCCTCGATATCTTCTTAGAGAATGAAATGAACTTATAAGTTTGATTTCACACTCGATTAAGCGAATGCAAGCTAGGCCATTTTGTAATTTCATTGCACTGAAAAAGTGGCACACTAAATGTGTATCTCGTTACGTTTGTTTAATGTTTAAAATAGTAATACTATTCTCTAAGTATCAAAACGAAAGGGTAGTTTGACATTAGGGGAGCTCAAGCGAAGAAACCATTACTGCCTTATGATTTAATGTAATGAAAAACGACAGTTTTGTTTAGGGTTATATGTCCAAAACATTGCACGCTTCGATAATCGCCGTCATCAGCTTCGCCGCCAAAAATAGCCTTTAATGTCTTAATTTTCTCTGTGGTATTTTGGCAATTAAAGATCTCAAGATAGTAAATCTCCTCAAAAAGAACGCTACTCTACTTAGCCAGGCTGTTGAAGATTTTATCTTACTCTTTCTTCAAGCCTTGCTCTAATACTTTTTACATCAATGGAAGTAAAATTCTGAGGTTAAAAGAGACAATTTATGTTGGCAGAACGCGCTTATTAAACAAATATAATTGCACTGTAATTCCAACTTAAGTGAATCATAAAACGGCTTCTAGTTTCGTGTAGCTGCTCGTGTTTGGTATACAATTAAAATAAAATGAAAAACACATGAAGGAGAGTGTCGGGAGAGAGCCATAGATGTTCTACTTATGTTGGACTTCATCAGTTTAAAATTTGCAGTCTCCTTTGCGTCAATCATACAATGAAGCAATGGCTTGAAATAGCTAGTATAATATTCAGCAGTTGAAGGATTTCAGTTCTTGATAATATTAGAAAATCAAACCATTCAAACACTTCTGTGTTCTCGCAACAACCACCAGTATTTCGTCCAGAACTAATAGCTTAGCACCAATACAATGAAAGTATCGCTGTTAAGATTGAACGAACTAGAATCTCAACACAAACTCGCCCACCTACTAACCCACTACCTCAGACGCAACAGACAATAAATTCACGGGAACATCATCACAAAAACATGTCAACTTCAAAGCAATTTTCTTGTATTATATTTTCTCCTGATGTTAGGCATTTGTTTGGCAATGTACGTGCAACGGGTAAATGAAAGAGCTGTGATTTCTCGCCACCCGCAAGATCTTCGATCGTTTGGCGTAATAAAACATTGTTCCGTCAAAACGAATATACGGCGAGAGATGTTCGCGGTAAAATGGCGTAGAAATCAGCCTCACGTATAAAAGACGTATTTAGCCGTTGTCAATGTATTGTACAGTTGTTCCTTTGAATTTTATCGTCTTTAGTTCTTCACCTTAATAGACGTTCATATCTACTTCAATTTTGTTTAAACAGAACTTTACTTTACAACAAAGTTCTGTGCTTGAACAGAATGGGCTGGTAATTATAAGACAGCTCGAGTCTGCCGTACAAAAGGCGACCCCAATTGTAGCTATAATTAATACCATTCCAGCCGCCACAAAGGCACATGAAACCTATCGCATGATGTTTCTATCTGTGGTAAAGCAATAAAGAAATACATTGTTTTGCAAACACAAACAAAACTTATATTTATAGAGACACGTTGGGGGAAATAAGGCGCGCCGCGCATGACAAAAACAAACAAGGAAACCATCGATTTCTTATCTGACTTCTGTAAGTGCTAATTTCCTTAAAAATATATGTCACCAAAAACATTTCCCTTTCTCATAGGCGTGGTCCATTAGACGGCCCTATGTTATTCTTCCCGAATAAAACTTTTGTTTTGTCTTGCAGTCATAACACGTGTGTGAATTGCTGTCTAGATTTCAAACATGGCTACAACTCTCCGACACAAAGGCTAAGCGGAAAATGTTTCCCGTTTCACTCGCCTTGTTACTGGTTCAGTGACACTACTGTATTGGCTGCAGTATTATCATGTTGAGGGGAAAAGTATTAAACACATGCATCGAATACCTCGTCTTCAAACTTTATGATGTAACAAAGAGATATTAATTCATTACCGTTCAGTGTATTTTACGGGCACCGAGCTCCAACACAGAAGCCCCAAAGATACAAAACATAGTTAATTTACCATTACAAATTAATGAACCACATTTCGCAGATTTGATCTTGCTTAACTCATTCTTCACAAACTAATATTTTTTTTTCAAAAAAACTGTCTTCTGATTATTTTATAAGTTTTGAAACATGGCTTGAAATGAACACAGCTAAATTTTGCATGGATGAATAGAGTCCATTTTTCAATAGCAACTTTCTGTTAACAGGTTCACATTGGATGTTATTGTTGGGTTTTGCTTGTGCTAGATTGTGTGTCTTAATATCATTTAACTGGTACTGCCCAGCCTGATTGCGCAAAACGTCAATAACCGTCCAACTACGAAGCAAATCTTCATTCCTTTCTCACAACCATATCTATAAACCTCATTTCGGATACTTTTTATACTCGTATAACATTAACGTTGACAGGATTCGAAGCAATTCCCATATACATTTGCTTCTATTACTGACTAATGGAACAAAACTTGAAATCAGTGATTAAAGATAGCGCAGACACACACGCACAAATGTTGTACCAGAAAAAAAAAATGCAGGTTTTTAAAATTCTATTAAATATTATCCTGCTCATATTTTCAGGTGCTCAAATGAAACCCGTAACTCTCACTGTGTATACATTTTTCCTGGGTTCGTTCAAAACCAAGAAGAAAAATCCCAGTTTAGTTCAGATGATATATTGTTGCTTTTGATTATATTTGAGAAACACATTT
>JANUFV010081202.1:0-10646 GCA_024757865.1 Epizoanthus scotinus
TCAAACCCTGAAAATAGTTTCATAGCCCATCACTCTTTTTGAAAACATTTTCATAGCCCCACAAAATGTTCTGTAAAAGTTTCATGACCTGGCACTATTCCTTCCGGCCCCCTCCCCGGCATTAATAATGGCCAGTCCCTTAGAGTGAAATGTATAATCACTATTCTCTTTTGAGTCACGAGCCTACACAAACGAACCCCCTGGAATTACAATTTAGTTTACAGACGATTTAGAGTGAAACATGAAGTCACTATTATCTTTTGAGTCGCGAGCCTACACAAACGAACCTCCTGGAATTACAATTTACAGACGATTTAGAATGAAATGTGTAGTCACTATTCTCTTTTGAGCCACGAGCCTACACAAACGAAGCCCCTGGAATTACAATTTACAGACGATTTATAGTGAAATGTGTAGTCACTATTCTCTTTTGTGCCACGAGCCTACACAAACGAACCATCTGGAACTACAATTAACAGACGATTTGGAGTGAAACATGTAGTCACTATTCTCTTTTGAGTCACGACCTTTCACAAACGAACCCTCTAAAAGCAACACAGCTACGGCCTATACGGGCCTGTTTCTAAAAACTATTGTAAAACTTTAATTAATTAAACACACACATACTTTAAATACGAATAACATTCCATATCATTATGTCAAAGATTGTTCATTAGTTATACAGCGACTTCGCAGATATCCTTGAAGTTTAAATTTCTATTAACTCAGAAACTTTTGGTAGAAGGCCGAATCCAGTATCCACAAATTCTAAGTGTGATTTGTTTGTTTTGGTCAATTTTAAAAACAAACTCGCTGAAATGTATGCTGATTGCGTTCAAATTCAAGGCATCGTTTGAGAGCGCAAAAGCCATCAATTAGAATACTACATATTTCACAGTACATTGAGAAACATTAGTAAGGCTCAATTCCTACACGATATTTACTCGAGATTATTAAAAAAGTTACTTTCTATCCGCAGAGATAAACCGCATCACGGATCAAGTTTAGTCCAGTGTGCATTCCAGTTCGGGCCTTTTATTGTCAAAACAAAAACAAAAACTTTCATTCCATGCACACTTTCTCAACAATTGGCTATTCTTGCGCTCTGTTGTCTCATTATTTCTTTCAAGATGACTCTAAACACCTCCTTTTCAGTATGGGCAAGCACGGATGTTAAGTGAGTGTTTAGTTGTTTATAGTGTGGGACGCGACGCTGTCGTCTCATAAAATTTCCAGGCTAAAGAGTAAAGGTTTCAGAATCACTTGTCGTTTTGACTTCCAAAATACCTTCTACAGAAATTAGAGCAAAGTTCGTCGGCATCATTTGTGCTTTTCTAGATATCTTTTCATATACAAATATCAATTCGTGTGAAATTACTGTATTCGTTTGTATTCACATGGAAAGCACTTTGTAGATCCTTTGTACGGTAAACAAAAGTTAATTAACAACGCTTATGCGCATGCGTGAGCTTTTGTCCTAAACCAGGACAACACAAATTTATGATGTAGTTTATTTTTAGATGGCGTACAAAAGGCAACAAAATGCTAAACTGTTCTCTGGTTTGCAGGGCAACACGTTAGAGTGGCAGTGTTTTACAGCATGTGTTTGATGTATGAGCGGATACGAGCTGGAGGATTTATTACCGATGAGCCGTCAAGAGCAACACAGTTCCCAATCTAATCGCATTGCTGAGGAACTCGAGGAAACCAACGCAACCAGTAAGTTAAAGTACAGTAGAGAGTACTTAACAAGGGCACTCACTCAGGATTAGTGTGCATGTTCATTTCGCTAATGTTGTACGTGTAGATTGCAACTGAGTAACTGTGAGACTCGTGGAAACCACAAACTAAAACGAATAACTAGTTAATCAGTTTAATACTGAATCACTGAAAGTTGAATTCAACGCTCGCTCACTTTTCGGCGTATATAACTATATTAAAAACAAGAATATGACTTGTTGCAGTAGCTGTACCTTTTAGCCAATAGCCTCTAAATGAAATATATTGTGATAGCTACATGTTTTTAATAATTTATTTCCAGTTCTACACCAGCTTGGCATAGTTGCCGGTCATGAATATATGTTAGATAACACTTTGAGTTGAGTTTGGTATCTGTTTTAACAACGCGGTTGTCTCTTGCCAAGCGCTTCAAGTGCAAACAAGTTAAATTTTAACTTTTTTGTTGCGCGTCATTACTAATTCTATCTCTCCCACCATGTAAAAAATGATTTAAATCTATCGTGCCACAACTACAGAAGTCCACAATTAGTGTTAATCCAATCGAAGGCTTACAGTGCTTCGATCTGAGTATTTATTAAGAATTGAAAGAGAACTCGCGAAGCAAAGAAATTCACTGAATAAACACTAACACGACTCGACGGCTGATAAATGACCTACGTTGGGTTTATTGCACTGGCCAATTAGATTATCGCAGCTTAATTTTAGTGCAAACTCTTGTCACTTGGCTGTGTAACGTATCAGAGCCGAACAATACCTTATTACCATATATATAGTGCGGATTTACATGAACAAGATGTAAGAAGGTCCTGAGCCGGACGCGATGAAAAGTTGAAGTATACAGTTCGTGACACTGTTCAAATCTGACACCTCGTCTCGTCTCTCTTCGATCGTACTGATGGATTTCGACTGAGAGCGAGGTATCACATTTCAAATCAACAGTGTTTTTGCTCTCACATAACACTGTGAATTACGTGAAAGGTTGCTAAATGATCTTTTATTTGTCGCTAATCTTTTGTTATGTTTATACCCTAGCTTACGCATATACAATCTCAACAGTACTTATATAGAAGTCAATTACTTTTGTGCTCGTTTGCCTAAATATTCTATTTCAAAAGAACATGCCTGGAAGGCTTACCGAATACTTGTATGATGAAACTTGGACAGTTTAATCCCTAGTTAATGTGTAATTACGATGCACCAGTTAGGAATTATTCTGGCTAATCAACTCCATCAAAACAGCAAAGCATGCTCGGTTTCTGGCTGGTAGCACAGCTTATGAAAGTTAAAATTTAATTGATCAAACTTCGTGTGAGACCAGCTTTCTGTAAGATCAATGTTGTTGACTTTTGGGACCCGTGAATGAAACATTGTAAATTGACAAAGATGTCAATACCGGCTCTATTTGAGAAATCCAATGCGAACCAAGGGGCTTTATCAGATAATATGCAAACTAATTTTGCGTGAAATATCGCCTTTCCACTCCTTCTAGTATCTGCAATCGCGCGCCCAAAGCTATGTTAAGTTACATTTGATATAACTCCATTTGAGTTTGTACTTTAAATTTAATTTTAAATATAATATTATAAGATCTATCTTCGTAATCTTACTCTTCTGGCCGCTTGACACTCTCTCGCTCTTTGATTTCGCAAGTAAACGAACTTTCAAGCCAATTATCGTTTTGACGCAACAATGATAATGAACGCACTCGTTTTGTGTTACGATAATTTCTGCCATTAAATATGCAGTGACCCGGTTTCACAATCCTGTTTACAATTGTTTAAGAAAGACGTGAAAGGAAGCTGTTAATTACACTGCAAACAAGGGTCATATCACGATATGCCGAGCCGCCGGCATACATTCAAAGGTGATGGTAGACGCGTCGCTTTTCATTGACGAATTCGCGCTCATCCTAATTGCTGTCCAGATTGCACAAGAGTCGCATTGCGTCACTACTAATCGCTACAGGGACGTGTAACACAATATCTAATGCGTTCCCGAGATTAGCTTGAAAGTCTTGAAAGTCCAGTATAAGATCTCACTGAATTACTGGTCTTTTGACTACAACTTATCTTTTTATGACTTGTAATTTTTTTCGAATGAAAGTTGCCACTTCTCGGGCAAGTTGCTAAAAATCTGAACGCCATGCGTTAGTCTGACGTCAGTCGTTAGATTTTAAAAGTCTCAAATATTGGGAAAGCCTACTCATCTTCCTTTCTCGGCCGGAAACAGCAAAATAAAGGGACGGCTCGCAGTCTAGGCCGCGTCCAGCTTTGATGCGTATAACTACCCCTAGCCTGCGTAGCTAGTTTGGGGGACGGAAAGTCAGGAGTTTGTTCGGTGTTTCGATATCATTGGACGCGCGCTAAAGCAGATACTGGGGAGAGACAAAAAAAGAAAGCAAGGGGATCATGTCAACAAAGCGCCCCCAAAATATTTCTATTTATTTGAAATCGGTAATATAAAGATTATTAAATAGACGTTTATGTTACTGTGATCATAATCTTTTGCGAGATTTTGTGGCTCATAAAGGAGCCGATTCTTGTATGAAGTTCGTAAACAAGCAACATATTGTGTTGCGATTTCTGCATCAATCCACATACTTTGTAACAAGGCTGTATAAGAAGTGTTCTGGTAGCTGGTTCTGGATTCTGCTTTGAAATTTGTTTTAGGACATTTCGACCGTTAACTGCGATCTTTCGTATACTGCGTCAGTAATGGAATGAATGGCACCATAAAGGTTTATATAATAACACAAGAATAATTTAAAATCCTGAAAAGGTGTTAAAATGAATAGGTTAAAAGTTCTTTAAGTTTTTTAATCGCTAAAAGGTGTTAAACGAATGAATTATTAGGTTTTCATATTGTTGTGAACGATTGGGAATGAAACATGTTTTTTTGTTTGCTCCTCTCTGGATACCAAGCTAGCTTCTAGGGGGGCTTCTAGGAACAGCCTTTGTTTCCAATTGTTTTTTTTATTTTATTATTTTTTTTTTTTATCTCCTTCAAAATTTTCTAATTACATGAGTTAATTACATTTTAGGTTGTAGGAGATAAGGGCAAAAATAGGGAAACTAATACATTGCCCTTTGTAATATCATGAGTGACAAATTACTCCTTAATTTCACCTGGTAATTTCACCGCTAATTTGTAATTTCACATGTGAAATTACACTGTTGCTATGACAATACAAATGGCGACATACCTGACTGTCTATGCACATGCAAAATGTCGTCCAGTGCCGTTTGTCGTTTTTAAAATAGTCTATATACATATGTACGGTAAAGTATATGCTTGAGAATGTAATGTATTGTAATAGCATTTTGCATTTTTACAAGTTCATCGTTAAAGCCTTCCAAAGTATAGCGCGCGCGTTTGATTTAACTTATTTATAGTTTAGCCCAAAACACTTCAAACGTAATTTGTCACTCATATTATTAAAATGTAATCAAATGGCGACTCGTGATATTAGAGATTAATTTCACTTGTGTTTTGTCCAAATTCATTTTAATTTCCCTCGACTAAAGGCTCGGGAAATTAGTCAGAATTTTGACAAAGCACGCGTGAAATTAATCTCTAATGTCACTCGTCGCCATTCAATTACCTATACTATTAATAGTAATAATAATAATATTGATAATAATGATAATATTATTATTAATATTAATAATAATAATAGTAATAATAATAAGACTGATAATAATTAACTTTCCTAAGTGCGCAAGGGCACTGTTTACATATATCGAGAGAAAGTTTACGAAAACGCTAAAATTAAAAAATTATTATAAAAGTTAAAAACTATATAAAACAAAGGGTACAAAATTTACATTTATGGTAAAATTAGATAAAAATCTATCTATTGAACAAGTAAGTTTTAAGAGAACGTTTGAAAATGTTTAAGGAATTCGCCATTCTGATTGTAGTGGGGAGCTCATTCCACAGCCGTGGTGGTGCTGTTGCAAAAACACGATATCCGTAAAATTTTTAAAAATTTTAAGATTTTTTATTTTTAAAAGATTTGTGCCAGGAATAGTTAGAAGATGTTTGGGTAAACAAGTTACTTTTCACTATTTGTGCACTAGTGAAACATCTTAGAAACGGAGTGGAAGGTCTGTACGGGGGAATACTTTGTCCGAAGTATTGACTGTCTTGACTGCACAGGAAAGAAGAACAATACAACATATTTGCTTTATCAGGTTTTATTACATAGATAGTTATGAATTAAAAATAATACATTTAATTGTGCAGTGATCATAATTCTTATTTACAAATTGATATTAAATTGATAATTTTTATGAATATTGCGCACTAGAAGTTTATATGTTATTATTATTAGTTAAAATTATTAAAATTACTTTACATAGGTAAAACCATAAGCAACATTTTTTTATATTGAATAGCTGTCTATTTACAAACAAGAGACAAGAAGCAGTAGTGTTAGATATAAAGCATTTGAGGTAAAATTATTGTTCAAATATACATGGGTCTGCGCCACTCAATGGTGGACGGAGAGCCTCGAACGGTTCCAGACTATGCGAGGAGATCTCTGAGGACCTACGGTTTAACGTCCTTATCTGAGAAGACGTGGAGGTCTAACCATTTGCAGATGTAAGAGCAAAGGCAGCATCTTCTCCTCAGTTTAAGACCCTGAGTGTTGGTCTGGCGGGGATTCGAACCCACGCCCTCCCACATCTGAGACCAATGCTCTACCAACTGAGCTAACCCGGATGCGATTGCACCGACTCAATCAATATGGAGACATTGAGCAACTGTGCCAACTGAAATATATATATATCAAAATATATCATATATCAAAATGTATTTTAGTCTCGTACTCTGCAGAAAGACAATAGAGACGGCACTTCTTCTAAATCGTATTTCACTGAACATTACACAACAAAAAGTTAAAATGTACTTGCAAGACGTATTCCTTGAAAATGCTTCCCTCCAATTTCTAGCTTAATCTAGAACTGTACTACAGAAGCAAGACTTTAGATAAGGCAATGGAGTAAAAAGCAGCTTAGTTACCCTACCCCTTACTTCTAGAACCACAAAAAATGACTTCATTTAAAAAAAAAAATTTAGCCACTTTGAACCAGTTTTGATGAAAACAAGATTGGCAAGATTACATTAAAATCAGATAATATACATTTTGATATCGAGAGACAGAGGGCCAGAAAAAAATAGATTATTAACTATATATATATATTTTTAATACCAAAACAGTTTTTCTCTTAAACATTTTTCATATAGAAAACGTTTTATATTTGTATGTTCTGATCATGAGATAGCTGCATTGGATGGTTAGGGGAATTTACATATCTGTTTTTAACATGTATTCTGCTGATCTTTCACTTACAGAGTTCCATTTTTTAATTTTAAAATTTCATAGCTGTTACATATTCGATATGATATATGTAAACGTATATGTCACTCATTCTAAAACATGTGCGCGTTTTAACGAGTACTTTTATTCCTAGGCGTTACATGTCTATAAAAGATTGATTGATTGATTGAGTGATTGAGTGATTGATTGATTGATTGATTGATTGATTGATTGATGGATTGATTGATTGAATCATTGATTGATTGATTGATGGATTGATTGATTGACCAACTATACATGTCCTATATATCTCCTTTTTTAGAACAATGATACACAACTTTTGTATGTACTGAACGTTTCTTTATTATTGCTATCATAGTTAAATTAATAACAACGTTAACACTTACATTATACCTTAACTGACTAGTTAACTTCAATTGACATAAACTTATCTTACTTAACTTTACCCTGCAGATGACAGTGTTCGAAAACGTTTGGTTTTTAGAATTTACAAATTTAATTTTTATTATTGTTATTTATTGATTACTTTTTATAAATTTGACGTGGCTGGTCAAAATGACCTTGAAATGTACAGAAGGAAAGTTTGGCATAAAGTCCAGTGTTCTTGGAAAGAAAATGTACTCTGTGCATGTAAGCTAAGTGCTACCTGCACTAGCATAATTCAGCATGCACAGCATAATATTAGCTTTAAGTAATGTTCTAAATTCGGTCACCCTCCCATGCCAACTGCTTCATTCTAGGTCCATAGGCTTTCCATCACTTCTGCTGGTACTGACATCACTGCTCTGTTGTGAGTCTGATGGTGATATGTGCACCACTGATGCAGTCTCACTTCCTTCAGTGGCCCTTGCCAGGTTTTTTGCAACCAGCCTAATATGTCTCCTTCAGAACCATAATTGTATAACATTTATACAAGAAAACAAAACTGCTACAAATCAAGTTTTGTACATTACTGATAGCTACATGCAGACTGTGTGCACAGCTTAAAATCTACATGCGCAATGTTTACACCTGAAAATTGTATAGCCGCCAAATAATTTCGTGTCAATGCAAGGCTTATACTTGTGTTCTGACATACTCGATGACATAGAGAGCTATGGAGACTGAAATGAGGCGACAATAATTTTGTACACAGCAAGTCATTTGTCGTGATTGATGACATCATCCCTTCCCGACTCTTCTTTATCGATACGCATAATCACAAGGAGCCCCACGAGCGCGAAGTTCAGGGTAAACACACACATCATCCACAGTAAACTATCTTCAAACCAGCCAGGAGGCGTGGACTGCAACAGAGACTCTCGCCTTTCTTGCAGATCTATCTGCACAGTAGTAAACGCGTCTGCTGCTCCCATTGCCGAGAGCACGTGCAAGAAGTGGTGGCTTTGACCAAGAAAGTCGAAAACCCCAGGAATTAGCCGCTCGGGCAATTTAGTGGCGTTAGCAATGGCGGATATAAGGTAGCAGACGAGGTGTCGTTTGAAATACGGTGCAGACGTGAAGACGTAATTCTCCGCAGTCCCCGGGAAGATGAGCCATCGATACGTGTAGGGCGAAACGTCAAATAAAAAATTAACACCAATCGCAACTGTCCGTATAACATATTGTCCTTTCCTCCAACGATGCCTTGAAATACAGTTAACAACTGTACAAACGAGACACAACACAGCCCCTAAGCTGTGATAAACTGCAGCTGATTTATAAACTATAGATACATCATACCCCAGCGGCCGGGAGTAGAAGAAATACACCATTGCTCCACCAAAGGCGTAGGTGCTAATAGCGGCATAATCGAGGTAAAACCCAATATGATGTGCCCGCACGGAGAGGCAGTTGAACAGATGTGCTGTGGAACTCACAGCCATCAACACGAGAATGCTACATGCGAACGCCAGAAGCGGGTTCAATGTCGGGTCGTGATCTCGCCAGTTAAACACAGTCGAGAAGCGAATAGCAAAGAGAACAAATGCCACTGCGTGGCTCCAAACGTTGATGGTCTCGTTAGTGGGGTGAAACAGGCTCTTAATACACTCCCAGGCAGACAACCGCCAGTATCTATAACCAGAGATTATGCACGATGTACGGATTTCAACAGGAACTTCGAAGTCACGAAGCAAAGATCTTTGGATTGTCGAAGAACTATCTTCGGTGGCTGACGGTGCTGAATAATCTTGCTCAACAGACTTGGAGTTGGTAACATATTCCGTTTCTTCATAATTTCGTTTTCGTTTGGTGGTTGCCGAATTCTTGTCGGATATATAATTCTGCACCATCTTGCAAAGATATATGCAAACAAGAATATGTTATACAGAAGAATGTCTGCGTGTCGTGTGAAATGAATATGCGCGTCAGTGACGTCACGACTTCAGGTTGTCAGCTGATTATTTGAATGATCCTATTTCACATATGTCACGGACTCCTGGTGTCAAGAGGTGAAAGCCGCAACAAAATAGATAAATCATTTTTATTTTTATTGTTTCGGGCTTGCTGATTTGGTGAACAATAAAATTATAACAATTTCTTTATCCCATTTATCCATACAGCTTGCTCATCCTACATTGGGGCCTCTTGTTTTTTTCTCGGCCAGAGGTCTGGAGAAGAGGGAACAGGATCACTCCTATTTGAACGTGGCTGAAGTGTCTGAGGTTGTCAAACGTGTGGTTCAGCTTGCTACCGATTGGCCCGACGTCTGGGGTCCCAAGGATCTCAAGCAGATCGCTGTTTTGGCCGCCTACAGGTTACAGGTACATGTGGAATTATTTAATCTACTCACAAGCAAGATTGACGACATTTTGTATGTGCATAGCTTTTTTGAAACAAATTCTGGTGTAAGTGTTTTCTGTTATGTAATATCTTTCGCCGGGATTCTAAGAAATACTGATGCAACACTATTCCTGTGACAGTAAGAGAGTCCCAAGATATTACGACTTATAAGCGTGCATTACGCGCGTATTTGTCTAAACAAGGCTAATTTTATACATTATAGAGAGAATACTTAGATATTTAACCCTCGACATTTTCTTTCACTTTTGAATATTGCACTTTATATCTTATCCATGTGTAACAATTTCGAATCATCTTTTTCAAACCTATATGCATAACTTATTTATTGTAATTTGTTTTATCTTGATGTATTACGTCCACGTTCACGTTTTAACGAGTTGTATAGCTCCTAGGTGACTACGTGGTTAAATAAAGTATTGTATTGTATTATTGTATTGCCTTGCCTTGCCTTGCCTTGCCTTGCATTGCCTTGCCTTGCCTTGCATTGTATTGTATTGTATGCATACACCATAACAAGCTGGGTATAAAACCACCCTCGGTTTAAATTTAGTCTACCCGGTTGGAAGCCCATCAGTAACGCCTACTACGGGTCGGGGATGCTTATTTCTCGTGGGAATGATTCCCAAACATTTTGCACCCTGTGAATTCTAATTGTCGTAATTCTACAAACACTTTGTGAGTTTATATAAACCCATGGCGTATAGAAGTGGGATATTAAGTTCAATAGCAGTCCTTTAATTGTTTTGAAAATCATGGCGATCCCAATATCTCATCCCTC
>JANUFV010081313.1:0-10645 GCA_024757865.1 Epizoanthus scotinus
TGGATCCAAGGGGTTGCCCCCCCCCCCCCCCCCCCACCGGACATTTTTATACTGGGACTTCCGAAATCCCATTTCCTGCAGTTTGACCGTCCTTTTGCGTATAGTGGATGTGTATAGTGTAGGTATTCGTTTTATTTGGTTGCTAATTGTTGGTTGGTAGGCACGCACGGCCGGGCCAACGCGGGCCTCAAGGTCTGGCTATGCTACCGCTCGGCGCCACACATCAAGAGCATGTGAACAATGGCGTGAACGTGTTTGGAATGTCGGTATTGTACGCCTACAGGAAAGTACTGGAGTTTGTTTAGCCTATATACTTCACATACCGTGTAGGACATAAATTTAGCGGGAATCTTTTTGCAATTGGGTAAATTTTTGTATCAGGCAGGGATAAATTTTTGCGATTTGGGATAACTTTTTTTTTGCGATTTGATGGAAAATTATGTCCAAAAAATAAGAGAAAATGGTCAAATTTGATATATTTGTGTGTCTTTCGTAGGAACGAAACTCTAATTATCACAATCCATGTGTGTAAAACAGTCGAGTTTTTCTCTGTGCAGGACAACTATATGGTTGCCGCTTGTTTTGTTCTTTCCTTCGAGCTCCTATAATAAGTAATTAAAAGTGGAAAATTTGGGTTTTGTTTTTATGGAGTTTATTTTTGCGGAATGTATTTTTGCGGGAATTTTTTTGCGAATTGTCCAAAACCCCGCAAAAATCGCAAAAATATAGTGGTGATGTGCCGGAGATATACCGGCGATACAGACGTGCAATCAACAACCTCGCAACATTGTGTACGACGCTACCTGCGCCATATGTGAACAGCTATCGCAGACATGTCGACGAGATCGCCGGGTGACTCGGGTGCTGTCTCCTCGGGACTGATCGGGAAAGTTGAACTAAACTCAACTTTTCTGATCTCTCTGCGACAGCACCTGAGTCACCCCGCGATCTCGCCGACATGTCTGCGATAGCTGTTCACATATGCCGCAGGTAGCGTTGTAGACATTACTACAGGGTGTCAGATGGAAGACAATAACATTTCTCAATCTATTGTCTTCAATGTCCAACAAGGTATTTATTATTTCAACACAAGTCTGTAAATTAAACATTTCAGAAATATGACTCCTAACTAATGTTTCTTTGGTCTTTAGGAGCCAACTATTCAATTTAACTGACTCGGCATACTTGTGACGCAATAAATGCATGCGCAACACAAAAAATCTGTTTTGAAATTACAAAACCATGCATAGGCGCAATAAAAGCGAATGTTGCATATCCAACAATGTACCTCGTGGCAAAATAACGATACTCCAACAACTGGTCACAACTAGAATTCATAGCTAGCGCGCTTCAGCCGGCTCTACTTTGCCAGCGTCCCGGTAACACTTCAATAGCTTATCCTTTTCCCTTAGCATACACGCGAGAGTTTTCTTCTGGTAATAATAGGAGTCTATCGTCTCTATATTATTAATGACGTCTTGCAGTAGGTGGGCTTTTCCGCAGTAAGAACCCGGCGCATCAAACTTGAGATGAGTGAAGTGAACGTGCAGGTGATAGTAAGACGGTTGGTAATGGACGTACACCCTCAGCTGGGATTCGCTAACACCGTACTTCGCCTTGATAGCTTGCTGTTGAATCAAAGGCAAAGAGAACACTTTAGCCTACTAGTTTATTATAGAAACGGGCCAACCCGCCATCCCTGTGGTCCATGTAACATATCCTGGCCAATCACTGCTTGGGACTAGTAAGTATCTAGAGGCATGAGAGATCCATAGCTGGGTCCTCTTTAGCAAGGCTTGCATTCCTGTAGCTGTTTGACTAAAATAACGGGCACTGAAGATGCAAATTTTAGGGACGTAGCTGGACTTTTTCCACATTCCATGTCCATTATATACCAATTGTTTGCTGTTAATCTGGAATCCTAACCACTTTTTAGTTTCAATCTGAGCTCAATTCTCCTGATCAAGTCTAAAGTTTGGACGTCTCTAGCTTTTATGTAACTTTGAGCCTCAAGGGGCTGTTAGCCTCTTGAACGCCTCCCCATGGCCCTGCAAGAGACTACATTTTCACACTTTCATATGAATTTGTTCAACAGTACTTCCTAACTTTTTATTTCTTTCATTCTTATAGTTTTTATGCATTTTTAATTGATGTATTTTGTTGTATAATAATTGTAACCATAATGACTGGATTAAAAACGTGCCCTGTTTAATCTACTACCAACTGCTGTCTGAATAATTGATACCTAATGTAACTGATATCTTGCTTTAACTACCACACCATTCTAGATGCATGTAAAACGGTCTTCTTATAGTGACCTGCCTCTTACAGTTCAAACCGTTATGTCCATGTGCAAACATATCAATTTTAACTACAACCTCAAAGGCCATAGCATGGGAAGTAGCTGAGAGGGATGGGGGGCGGGGGCGGGGGTAATGACCACCAGATCGATTCTCCATCAGTACATTATTTTAAACTTGTTGTAAATTACTCTTGGAAGATGAGAAATACTATTTTAGAAACCCTATATTTCAAATATTTCTGAGACTCAGGCTAGGCATGCCTGCAATCCCCCTAGGAACTTATACCTTGTACTGTTCCCTACAAATGCACTTGAAGCTGCCACAGTTGGTCTCCCAATCATTTGTCCATTCCTACGTCCATGACCTCTCATCTTCACAATAGATAGACTGGCCAAAACATTTACATATTTAAAAATATTAAAAAATATATTGGTGTCTGGTCTTGAATAAACATGACCCCCCCCCCCTCTCTCCCCCTCTTTTGGTTCCCAAAACATTTTTTAATATTGTAATTTTATTGTTATTATATATTGTAATTCTATGACATAGTAGTAGTCTGTCCAGTGTATTACTGCTACCTTAGCAAGAGTTAGTTAACTGGCTCTGGTTGTTCAAAGAGTGGATAGTGAACTATATATACAGCCAATAAAATAGGCTAAATCATTAACACTTATCTGATTGATATACATTTATCCACTGGATAGCATTATGAACACTTTGAATAACTGGGTCCAAGATTTTTATCTCAGTATTACAAGTGCAAGTAGGTAACTGCTGTATATCTTCATAAGTACAAATTATCTTACCATTCCCTTGGAAAGAATATTCTTTAGTAATGGCAAATGACTCTCGTCCAGATCTCTCAAAGATTTGAGCTTGCATTTGTGACAGATGGCTACAAGGTACATGTTCTCCAACTGTTTCTGATCCCATTTCATATCTGGCAGCAGAACAAATCCGGTGTCTGGGTCAGAATCTTCAAATACAATTCGCTCTGCTTCAGCCTTTTTCTCAAGAATGTTGTAGACCCACTGGAACAAACAGCAAGGAAAATTAGACTTAACTACAATTTACATTTAAACAAATTCTGAATATAATTATAGATACGGTAGTTGCCAACCCTCCTGCATCCTGCTGGAGACTCCTGCATTTTGTTTGGAACTTTAGCAGAACTCCAGCACAGTGAAAATTAGTGAAAATCTAACGCATTCTCGGAAAAATCGTAAAACTCCAACATTCTTCTCCCGCGTTTTGCATCTGTTCGACAACTGAGCAGTTTAAGCTTTGCTTTTTACCAGCAAATTTAATATTACTGGTAACTTCAATTTCAATTTGTAAACACATAATGATAATACAAACACGATTGTATCAGATCGGTCAGGTCTGGTTACAAATCATGTGAGCTTCACTGATTCATATTTATATGCAGGCTGTCAAAGTGGAGTCTACTTCAATATCTCCAGCATTAGAATTTCAAAACGTTGGTATTAAACTGTGTTATACACCTTAATGCAATTTAATATGATACTGTAGTCAGCAAACTGTTTCTTTTTTTTGCAAAATCAATTGTATGAATACAATTCAGAGACTAGTGAATTTGTAGCTCTCTTCAATCTAGTGTACTTGAAGTAGCTTAGTACAAATACGACCTAAGTGATGTTTTCAGGTCAATTTTTGAAACCTATAAAATTCTTGCACTTTTATGCACCTGAAGTGTCCAACAACTTGAACGTTCCATACCTGAATACTGAAGCTTTGCTGTTCAATATAAGGAAGAGTGATACTTCTATAGTCTTCAGGTGACTCGTAAATCAAGTATGACTGCTGAGAACTGTACTTTTCAATGTGTTTGTTAGTTGCAGGACATATGACAGTACTCTTAATAGCATTTACATCAGCTGGTGGTTGGCAAAGGTACTGACTATAAATGTCATTCTTGAAATCCACAGTAAGACTTGTATTGGCTGATAACACCTTGGGAAGCGTGTCAACTGAAAATGGTGTCTTTTCTAAAATAACCACGGCATTTTCCTCCAGACTTCCAAGTTTACCTGTGAGACAGAAGTTAATAATGTTTCTTTACCCATATCAAAGTATCACTATTTATTAGAACATTTATTATACTTCAAGTTTCTTTAAGGGGTTCATTTGTTCTTTTGGGACTTTTACTTGGATAGTGGAGGCATTTTTAGTGTAGTTTAAATGAAATAGAATAGTCATAAAATTAAGCTTTGGAAATAATTTATAAATATTATATAAAGTTGAAAAGTTACTACCTAACTAAAGGTGAACCACCTCCTAGTTGGACCTTCCAACCCAAATCTTGAAGTTATGATAATCAATGACAAAACCCTTGAGATTGGTATCTCAAACTTTGAGATTTGCAAAAAAAGGAGTTTAAAACAATTTTTAAAACTAATTGCTACCATATAACTTACCATGAGAATTGCATACATGTAAAACTTTGAGAATGTGAGATAGTAACTGACAGTACTGCATATTGTAGTGTCAGGTATCATGGTGAAATTGGTAGACTTGAAATGTCTCTTAAACCTGTGTAGCCCTCCCCCCTCCCCTTCCGTCCTGTAGGTTGGAGGCACAGAAAAATGTCAAAATATTTCACTTGTCAAGATTAGTGCAAAAAGACTGGAAAAAATTGCCTGTAAAAATGCATCTTTAAATTAATAATGGAAATTACTTGAGTGCTAAAAACCCACTGATGAATACAATTACTATGAATTCATGTTTTCAGCCTTTATATATATTTGCTTCTATATTTGCTTCTATATTTGCTTTATTTTTAGGATACTCATTCTCAAGAAATTACCCATTTTTCTAAAAGAACAACCCACGTATTGTTAGGGTACCAAATTTATTTAAAATTTTGTATTTCAAACCCCCATACCACCACCACCATTTTATTCCAGGAATTCTGCCCTTGGGTAGTAAAGTATGGGAGGGACGGCCTTATATCCCTCATTATCGGCTCGGCCTCACAGACACAGACTGCCCAGGATTTAATGATAGTTGTATCAGTGTATGTGTGTACCCCCTCCCTCTCCAGGACTAGGTAATTTCAAGATCATGCAGAGCAATTACTTCTTTGTAAACACATACCTGAAATCAAAATTTACTTTAAGGTGTAACTATAAAACAAGTTTTTTAAAGTCAATAAAACTCCAATCTGTTGATGAGTATTCAAATAGTAAAATACCGAAATAATTCAAATTCAGTAACCACGCAGCAGTAACTTATATTGAGACTACCAACTCAGTTTGAAATACAATTAATTTAAAAATAGCAATGAAATATATTTGACCTTTAACACGTCTGACGTCACTTTCGATTGCGTGAAGTTCACCGCAGCAAAATTCTCGCATATGCATGAGTGATGACCCTCGCATATATATTTATAAACCGGATAGCGTCGGCCATAAATGCATGTTAAGAATATCCACTACACGACTGTGGATGTACGTAACCACATTGTTTCTGAACGCGTGGAAATATATTAATTAATATTTACACATGACCTACTATCGTTTGTTATACTAAGTAAAAGTTCATGACCTGTCAAATTATCTGATTGTCATTGTGTCATTGATCAAAGAATAATTCGTATCTTTATTATCTTCATCTTGCATATGCATATTGATATTCAATTGCTTACCTTGCAGAAATACAGTCTTTGATTGTGCATTTTCGTTCAAAACTTTCACGATCTTGAACCCTTCGAAAGACTCCAGTGGTTTTCCAACATTGTCTACATCATCCGTCTTTATCTTTTTGTGATCTTGGCAATCTTTCTCAAGTTCTTGTTTTCTCTTCAGTGCGTCCGCCATGTTTTCTTCTCCATAAACTTGAACCCAGGTCTCCGAGTTTTGTATTTGTACGCATCAGAGCCCAATATCCATGCAGTGCCACGTCGTTCATATCTTTCGTGAAATTTTAATACTGCAACATAAATATAATAATTGCTATCACAAACAAACTAATTGCATTTAATTTTTTTAATGAAACTGGGAAAAATTTGTGAGTTTCTACTTTTAAAACTTGTTATTTCGCAAAGCTCCTTTCTTTTTTGGATATGTCAGCACTGCTTCAAAATGTGCCGAAAGGCCTCGAACATGAACGGTCTCGCGTCCCTTTATATACTTAGTAACCAGGCCAAAGCCGCCCACATCCATAGCTGGCCTCAAGGTAACGGCCATTATGGTTGTGTAGGCACGCCCTTGATATTCGAACATAAATCGCTAATTCACTGCATACTACGACGTTTATCTTAGTGTTAAAGCTTTCTGGGGATACTTTATTCATCGATTGAACCTCTGAGATTGCTGGAACCATCTGTAGCAAGTGTTGGACATAGGAAAACTCGAACGCCGCGACTCGCAAGTCGAGGATCTCGTTGCGGAGGCAAGTAGTAGTTTGTCTGACGCCTGTTGGAAGTCCAAGCTAAGTTGCAGCGACTTTATTTTAATATAGGAAATCAGGAAGATACGTGAATGTCTTTCACGAACGACATGCTGCATATATTGTGTATGATTGTTAGCAGGAGTGTTGCGAATTTCCTGTTGAGTTAATCGCACTTATTTTTTTAGTTCACCTGGACGAGAATTCTGATACATATTGATATTGTAAACTTTCAAAACCGACTTAGTTTTACTTAAAACCTGGGATTTGCAGTAGCCCCCGCCGTAACCGTTCCTAAAATTTGCCTAATTCCGCTTTCGCTGTGATTGTAATTTTTGATTTGATAGATTGCCAAATGGATTGCGGGTAGGTTGGTGGTATATTTGCTGTTTTTCAAACTCACTGACGCCGTCCACTGTAAAACTTGAAATAGCAACACGAATATATTATTATATCTCTGAGATTCTGAACTTTTAACAGCCCAGATTTTAATAATACATACAAAGTTCTTGTATTATTAATCAAAGAACGCATATCTTTATTTTATTTCTTAAAAATTTGTACCGTCTGATCTCATTTTACAGTGGTTTTGCACTCCAACTCCAAGTCTCTCGAAAGCTATATGTGCTGTTGACATGTCGAAATTCTTCGTTTATAGCAATACGGCGTTTCTATAGTCGTTGCTTCTGTTAAGAATTTGATTCCGGAAGTACAGAGTATTGTGTTTTGGACTGCTTTACAAGAGTTTGATTAAGTAAACTCAAAGTCTTTATTGCAAACTAGTTTGGACTTCCACGGTATATAGTATACAACATTGCCATTGGTTCCATGTTGCTTGTGTTTTATCATTTATGTTTACATATTTCTGTGCTTTTATGTTGCCATATACTGTTAATATTCCTGCAGTTTCTGTCTCAGTTGAGATGTTTGTATATTGTTCTTAATCCTTTCTTTCTTTCTTTACAGTAAATCAACAGAAAATTATAAATCTTATTCAATGATATAAAGGAAATTATATTCATGCAAAATAAATATTAGATGTGCATGTTAGAAATGTTAAGCTGGAACATAATAATCTCATAAACACTGATATAGTTGGGACCACATATTTCAGAACTCCTATTACAAGTGAAATCTGCCAAAAATACATGTGCATGATATTATTGAACATTCTTTTTGTTTGCCATGTACTATATAGTTACTTTTTTTTTGAGATTTTTACATCATGTTACAAATGACTTGCAATATATTGAAGTGCAGCATTCACATATTTTTAACATGGTCTATTAAAATTTCTAATATTGTTCTGAAACTTGTGCAGCTGTTCTCAGCTATATGGAAACATTTTTCAATCTTTTACATCTACTCTAAAAGGTATTAAAATAAACTATATATGACATTGTTTTAATTTTGCACAAAAATTCTAATGTATATATTAATGAATGTTAAACATTGTGTTCACTAAAATGGTAGAGAAACTATGATAAAAGGTTAAAGTTCTAAAATCTAACAGCCAAATGTTTTTGACAATTGTCATCTTCAGAGTAAACGATTTGTGCTGCATGTTTTTTAATAATCATTAATGTACATGAATTTCCCTGGTTAAAATAATACTGAAGTATTCAATTCAACATAGTCTAACATAATTTCAATATAATTCAAGGAACTTAATCAAACTTGGTGTATGATTAAAATAAAATTAATTCCGCATTTTAACATAATCAAACTCACAAAAATTGTAGCTAGTCGAAAGCAAAAACACTTGATAGGAAAAAAGATTTGATTCGATAAGAAAAGCTTATCTCATAAAAGATTACTGTTATTAATAGTATTATTATTATTATTATTATTATTTATATGGGCATTTGTTCAGATGAGCAGTTTCTATTAACTTGTAATTATTTAAGTACTATGTGCCATGAACAATACGGATGATAGAAAATCGGAAAGTTGTGGAATTTTAGTTTGGGACAGAAAGACATGAAAAATATAGTCCAGTATACAAGAGGTACTTGAGTATATGTTACTGTTGAGAAGAAGGCTCGATTTTCAAAGAAACATTTTTTCTTTTTAAATTGGTTACCATGCTAGCATCCCAAGAATAGTTTTTGACAATTTCTAATAGCATTCGTCAAAATAGGGCAACGACAATATAAAATGATCATGCAAAAGGTAATGGCATTTCAAAATCCCCAAATAATGTGAACCCAGAGTAATAAAGAATTATCAATTCTGAGACATGGCATGAAGGGTCATACATTCTCTATTAGAGTTATAAATGAGTGATGCAGTTTTAGCCGTTTTCAATGAGAGCTGGTTACTCCCCTTTGAACTGCTAAATACAATCTGTCGTTACAGTTTGTCTTTCAATGTGATTATTAAAATCTTAATTTTAGACCAAGTATCTATTAGAGAAAATTATAATTTTCCCCATCATATGAAATTGAGTGGATTTACAGTAGATTAAAGTCAGTGAATTTCCCATACATTTGCTGTAATTATTATTATATTTGACCCATTTTCAGGATGGCGGAAGATACTGTGAAAAGGTCTGACTATTGGCAACTGTGTCTTACCGGTTACTTATGATAGATATATTGTAAGTTGTTTTAAATAACGGCTTGGTTTTGTAATTCAGGTTGTTGAAGGCTGCCAGCAGGATGGGCAAGTTACTATCCAAAGTATTTGGGAACAAGGAGATGAGGATATTGATGTTAGGGTTGGATGCAGCTGGTAAAACGAGTATCCTTTTTGTTACGTCATGAATTGCAACTGTGCACATAGGTGTAATTATTATAATATTGCGGTTAAAGGGTTCTAGACCTGTTGCAATAATTATTGACCATATTCCTTTGCTAAAAGCACCAACACATACAACATTGCAATGTGTGTAATTTATCATAGATGTCTGGCACACAATGTCGCAGAATATAGATGAGATTCTACTCTAATCTGCAGTATTGCCTTCAAGATTGTGTACAATGCAATTGGTCGATTGTATGCAATGTTGCATGTGTCAGGTCCTTGACAGTTAACTACTAAATGTGGGGAAAACAACTGTTGTTAATTTGAGATATTTAGTAGTATAAAGTAACACAAACCTGGACGTGCACACCAGGTCAGGAAATTCAAGCTAACTAACCAGGGCTCAGATTTAACACTTGCGAGTTACATTGATGTTTAGGAACTGCAAGTAGAAATTTGTTAATTTTTTTCTGCTAGTAGGTATTTATTTCCAAACCTATCAATAGTATTATCTCTTTCTCTTGATCGTAGAAACACATCAACATTGATACACAACTTGATCATTATCATGATACCACAAGCATATGATCCGATTTCTTACAGTAATGGCATTAATCAAATAGTCTTGTGTCTTCCCTCCAAATGTAACAAATTTAGGTGCTGTCAGTAGATCTCTGACTTGTGACCATGTCCATGTCCATGCGATATACTTCTGTGCGTGTGCATGTAACAATATTGGGATTACTGCTGACCAGTGATTGTGGGCATGGCCACATGGAACATCATTCAAAATGGCACACTGTGATCTCATAACTAGTTTCTTCGAGCCATATGCAAAACACAAGTTAGAGTAACTTGCACAATGAATAAGATTCTGCACATGGTCCGACCCAAGATATGAAAAACCTGAAAGTCACCGAACTGCAACAGAAACAAGGAACCACTCTGACTGTATATCTTAAAGCCATCAGGAAATACGAAGCAGTATTCCACTTGGAACCGGTGTATCGTCTTGTTGGGAAAACATACGTAGTTGAAAAGATATGGTGTCCCATTTGTTGCGAATTCTCCAAGACTGTGCTACTTTTGATGAACAAGAGGGTGATTGAACAATTATTCTATAGAGACTCAGTCTTAACCTTCAAATGTCAGAACGGTCTTGCGCCGCAATATTTGATGAGCAA
>JANUFV010081535.1:0-10643 GCA_024757865.1 Epizoanthus scotinus
GTTTGTTAGTCTCTCTGTGTGTGTGTGTGTGTCTGTCTGTGTGTGTGTGCGTCCGTGTGTGTGTGTGTGTGTGTGTGTGTGTGTGTGTGTGTGTGTGTGTGTGCGTGCGTGCGTGCGTGTGTGCTGTTTATATGTTGCTATAATTTGCATCATCAATCATGCATCACCGCTAATGTCCGTCTGCTTGGACGGGCCGGTTTGTCGAGTGTTTTGCTCAGCCGGCGTACCGGCGCAGAGAGGTCAGCGATAAAGACACGAGGATTTCAAAAATGGCTTCACCCACCACATAATGACATATATTGAGTGACGTCACACATCGGCCACATGGCCCACATCCATATCACTATCCACACACCCCGGCCCAATCGATATATATTACGGTCGTCACACATCGGCTACGCGGTCGTTATACACTGCATGGTCACATATATATCACTGTCACACAGCAGCGACATATATCACTGTCACACATACACATCCCAGTTCTATATCAAGACGTCACACATACATATCTCAGTTCTATATCAAGACGTCACACATACACATCCCAGTTCGGCTATATCAAGACGTCACACATACACATCCCAGTTCTATATCAAGACGTCACACATACACATCCCAGTTCTATATCAGTCAAGACGTCACACATACACATCCCAGTTCTATATCAAGACGTCACACATACACATCCTAGTTCTATATCCAGACAATTACTTAGTCTTAGTGGAACGTGTTGAAAGAGTCCCGAACTCAGAAGGGCGCACTCAGGGTAATCCTTCCGAATGAAATCCTATGGAGACGCTATTCACCTTGCCGGATGCCCCTAATTGTGAATCAAATACATGACTTGTGTGGCCTGCCACACTGAAACCACAACTGTCTCGATCAAGACCTCCCTCTCTCTCTCTCTTCCGCTCATACTAAAATTAGCATCATCGTTCAGACGGCAGGAATATATTTTATAACAAAATATATAATAATACTCTCGGGATTTCTAGACACGGCAAAATGGACAGACTTGGATGTGTTATTTTGAAAGAACACTGTTTTATGATTTTAAAATATTAGATGAAGTGTAAATTTCCCAACTAATTCAGTTCCAATCCAAGTATGTGCGTATGTGCGTATGTGCGTATGTGCGTATGTGCGTATGTGCGTGCGCGCATGTTTGCGTGTGTGCGTGCGCACGTGTTTGTGTGCGATGTTAACATTTTGTGTTTATGCCACTTAGCAGGTTAAGCCATAATCATTATGACATTAACTGCAATGACAGCAATAACATGACCAACTTACTTTCGAAGTCACGCTTTCAGAGCAGAGGATATAGAGGAAATAGATGTGATCCGAGGAGATCGAGGGGGGGAGGAGTAGATAATATGTGGAACGCTGAGAACGAGGTGCATTGCACGGCATTTTGCCGACTCACCATGTTTCCCCGTACGTTAGATTGACTGCTTGGCCTCCTTTCGATGTAAACTCACTTTCGAATATGATTGCAGTTGGAATGCGAGCCGTCCCTTTACTGATTTCGCTGCTTCCGGCCGCGAGAAAGAAAGATGTTTGGGTTTAACCGTGTGGCGTAAAAATCTAGATTGTTGACGTTTTGAATCAAAATGAATTGACACACAACCCGATGCGCCTGCCAATCATTTATAAGCCTGGTCGGTCCAGTTCGAGATACGAGTTTTTGTCCAAGTTTGATGAATAAGTTTCAATTCATTGCATTCAGTCAAAGTTGCTTCAATATGGCTCTGAATTTTTTCTCGCCCGAAGATGGCATGGAGCTAGGGGATTTTCAAAACAATGATCGTCAAAAATCTTCCACACCTAGGTGTATAACATGTGCGATAACAAATCTCCGAAGGTTACCCGTATTATGTTACTCAGGGCAAACTGAGAGTCAAAGCCGAGTAGGAGGCCACCCGGATTATCCGGTCACCATGTACCAACGGGCCGCCCCCATCAGTGGACATCGGTACGGAAAACTACCCCGCGACCAGAGATCGTCTTGTGTGGGGACATTAGAGATCTCTGCTGGCAGGGTACCGGAAAACAGACCGGTCCTGACCAGGTTCGGAGACATTTTTTCTGATTCTGCTATCAAAGTATAAATACGTCGTTATATGTGAGCGGAATAGGTGAATAGGGTTATTGAAATCAGTTTTACGATTTATACACGGACTACCGAACCGATGTTTATACTCGAACGTATCGGTTCAGTCCCCCGGAAAGGCTGGGCGTTTTTTATGTCTTGCGACTAAATAATTCCTGGAACGTGCAACTTATTAGTACTTACATTCCATATACTCAATGTGCTTCAACTGGCTTTATGCTTTCAAAAAGGAAAACAATAATTTTCTGGAGATCGGTATAAAGTTCTGGCCTGTCATCACCCCTTGGTCGCGGCAAAACGAGTGACCTTATAGTTCCAACTCCGATTATTTTGTGGGAAAGATTAATTTTGAGAGCATGCAGGTTTATGTTGTTCGTCCGTCGACTCGACGAGGACCATTTACTGACTTTAGTCATCCTGGGGTCGAGAGGGTAGACTTGCTCGGTGTGTGCACAATGACTGAAGACTTTGGCAGTCTACTGAGCAGTAGCGGCGAGCTGGCTCTAGATTTCCTGGCCTGTCTGCGTTGCTCTGCTGTAGCTGCAAGTAGCTGTCTGTTGTCCCTCACAGACCTAAGAGCCTTTATTAAAGTCCAAGTCCAAGTAGGATTTATTCTTCTTGTGGTAAGAGCTTTCTTTATTGAGGGGCATCTGGCTATTAAAAGATAATACAGGCCGTCCACCGAGTACCCAAAATAGAGGTCCCTTAGGGGGATTGACCCTGACCCTGGCTTGGCCTGTCAATCTACACTCTTTCAGTTCACTGGCGTAAGTATATTTATTGTTCATGTTAAGACTGAACGTTCTCGATTTTTGTCTAGCATTTCAGCCTCAAATGTTCTATAAAAAGTTATTTTTGTTGTTGTTGTTGTTGTTGTTGTTGTTCCTTTATTGACACGTAGCATTCTAAGGTTAAGAGTAAGCAAATAAAGAATTACAAACAAGTTCTCATCTTTTACTTGCAGTTTTAAAAGTGGTCAAGAATCATTTAGACTTAGAGAAGTTTAAGAGTATGCTTTACATTTTCTAAAAAAATATAAGTTCTTAACTCCCGTACTCCCGTTTAATGATCCCCAGCCAAAAGAAGTATATTCTTAGCATGTGCTTTTGATAAGTTGAGTTTTCCAGCTCAATGCTCTTCTAAACCCGTTAGTAAAACAGTTCTTATAAAGTAAGTGTGGATCTGGATAGTGCACCAGTGCACGTTTTCTTTGTTCTCTATATCGCAAGAACATTGCAAAACAATCATTTTAAGAGAATGTACCTAGATACCAGAGGCTTGTGTATCAAACCAAAAAACAACAGAATAACTGGAATAAAGTTAAGAACATTTGAGCCCCCCTCCCCCACCAAAAAATAAATAAAAAATAGAAGGGTGTTTGGACTGATTAGCTGGTATTTACTGCTCGACAATGCGGCGACAATTTTAGTTATCATTACAATGAAATGTAATTTGCTCTCAATTATTTTAAAAGCACATGTACTTTGGTGTTCTCTGTTTTCAACAAAGTAACCACCTAATTGCCGATCATTAATTATTCAATAAAATCTTCAATTCAATGTTTGGATCGTAATCAAATAATGAGCAGCTTCAACAGACACCAGATTGTTTTGGGCAAGTTCTAACATGCCGATTCGTTTAGAAATTGATGAACTTTACAAATTATTGTCATTTTCGTTTATTCCATAACACGCAATAGCTAAACTCCCATCCTTTACAATTAGTTTAGAAATAAACTTACTTTTGTTTAGTCTTCTGATGTTTCATCCTGATTAGACTGTATCCGGCCGAGTGTAGCATTTCGCCCAACTAACGCCCAGTTTAACGTTTGGAAAATAAACCATCTGCCATCTCAAGAAACGAGCTATCGTTACGCTTACAAAGTCCGACCAATTTCATTCAATCATTGTAATACTTGTGATGTAATTTGAAGCAAGTAATTTTAAAACATTACATATACAAGACGACAGTTTAAGATAAGGAATATGTGTCAAATTATGAAAAGCGTGGATGGGCCGAATTTTGTGAGTAAAACTGATGTTTTCGGTGAAATTAGCCACGAAAGTGTGAAATTCCACAATTTGGGTGGGTTAAATCAGGTAACAATGGTAGGTTTCAATCATGGGCCCTGGTTTCAATACAACAAGCAATACTGAATGCATTTTTCCAAACGTTATGGCATCACCATTTCCGGCGTATAAAGTCTGCTTGACATAAAAAGAAATGTCCGGATCCTAAGTCGGTCACTCTGAAATTTATCGAAGCGTCACTGATCTTTCAAAGTTAATCTCCTGGTACATAAATCTATGCCAACTTGAGTGTACCAAAACGAAATCAACCGTAAAAAAGCAAAGAAGACTTTGTTCCCGATTTGGAAATGACGGATTGTGTGACGCCGGTTTTATGAGCTCCATTGTGAGAGAGCTTTGCTGATTGACACCTGTCACGTTTGATGAAAGCCGACGCTGTTCGTTGCCATTCACCGCTCAAACGTGAGTGATTTTTTTGAACAAGATCTCATGAGAAACTAGTTAGGAAAGATTTACCTTACAACATAGATCTTAACGCAAGAATATAGCCAGCTTTTTTGTGGTACTTCTTTATTAGAGGTCTGAATGGCGTGTTTGCACCCTGGCGTTTAGAGGTAGGTACGTGCAAGTATTGTAGATTACGTCTCGAGAAACTAACATCTCTTCAGCCTTACGAATGGCTGACGGTCTGTTGTTTCCGCTCGTTTCTTCGAGCCTTGCTTGTCAGTTATTCTGTGTTTAAATATTCAGTATTTAGATTGGCTGAAGGGAGAATATTTTCTGCTTCGATTGACAGAAATAAAGTCAGACAAATTGTCTTAGCGATATGGTACTAGAATACTTGTGCTTCTAAAACGAAATGTGCAGTAATTGCACTCGTAATTGTCTTCGCAGACGAATCGTACGACTTGAAAGAATAGTAATATTTAAGTTTATCCTCCCGGACAAATGAGTGGAGTGAAGCTTCAAGTTACTTTTGAATGAACTGAGTGTGTATGTGTTGTCAATATATTTCTGTGTCTATGCTTAGCAGGTTAACTTATTATAATTATTATTAACTCTTGGGGGAGCAACTTCTTTTCGACAACGCGCTTTCTTTGTGCTCAGCTTCCAGTTGATAGAGCGGTTGTGGTTTTCTCACTCAGGATTAGAGATCCACTTTCGCTTACTATTTATAACCTGCCGTTTTTCATAATCACTTTCTGGGAATTTATTGTATTTGAATGAGGCACAGCAAACGAAAGTACACTGTGTAAATCACGTTGCATTGTGCAATTGCGCGAACCCAGACTCGGTCAGTCGGTGTTATGAATTCGTAGAAGTATGAAATACCCAAAAATGAAGACCCATAAGGGTCAGTTTTTAAAATATGATATTTTGTGTCAAAAGAAACGCCTGGGTTATTCTACTTTTATTCCGACCACTGCCTGAAATGTTGGCTTGTTTTGGCTAGTTATGCTTGCACTAGTTCAGTAGTTGCAGGTAGTTCCTGACTCTCTTTGAGACGTTGTGAGTGTCCTGTTGTGTATTTTAAAAACTTTCATGATTGTGAACGTTGTATTGATCATCTGTCGTAAAACAGTTCATTTATCTCGGCAATTTGGTTAACGATGTTTTAAGCCTCACACACTCGAATACCCGGACTGGAGAATTTATCTTCAACGCCAGATTTTTGTTTTCCAGATAAAAATGCCGAAGTCAAAAAGTGACAGTTTGGGAAGTATCTCCCGACGACAGCTTGTGATCCATTAGGAGTTTGTCAAAATAGACGGAACTGTTTTTTTTCCGTTTTAATATGCCAAAACAGAGCCTAAACATCATGAGAAATCTATTGTTTGTTATGCTTTGTAAGTATCTGGCTGAAACTCGAGCCAGCAACAGTCGAAAGCTTTTAGCGAAATCTGTGTGGTTTTATTTGTGGACGACAGAGTGCGTCGACCGTTGGCGTTGTTTTCTGTACATCTGGTTGCCTTCAAATTTCTTTTAAACATATTAATCCAAATCCAGAGGTCGTAGAAGTGGATCTATCTTGATAAATTCAGGTTAATCACTCCATTATTTAAATAGCTACTTCAAAAATATGATATACTGCAGCAATGGTATATACATCACGTAATCTTTTTTTATTCATTCAGTTTCCTCCATACTCGTAATACTAAACAATGTCGGAAATTTTGGAGCATAGCAGATCCAGTTTGCCTCTTCTGTCTTCAGAATATTGAGGAATTCAGCTGATGTATTCCGTCAAGCTATATAGATATCCATTATAGTTGGCGAGGATTGCTATTTGTCGCCTTTTAATTTATTAATTTACCACAAATCCACGATATCGTTGTACTGTACTGTTAACTGTAAGAAATATTTGTGGCATGTAGTTTTGATACACAAATCGTTGATAATATTATTTCAAATTTGCACATAGTTTGTACATTGTAGCTGGAACTGCCCAGTTTCTATTCTTATCAAGTCAGACATAAGGAATTTTAGTTGTCGTGATAAGTTTTATGATGATTTGGAAATATTCTTTGGATAAAAACACATTGCATGACTTTGTGTTAAACCAACAACAATATATTCTGATAAAGTTATTGCTTCAATGGTGTTTAATCCAAAACAAAAACTAGCCTCTTCAGATATATGATTATACCCAAACAAACTCGAACCCGTTGTATTTTCTGCTGCATATGATAATTAAAAGTATGAATATGAACCAAATAGTGAACACATTTTTTATATTCTTGCACCTCAAAGTATAGTCGCAATGACAATCAACTTATATACCCTTTGGATAAGTATAATTCAGTTGCGTGAGTTCAACTCGTTATTTATATCCTGTTGGTCTGGAAAATGTCTCAGCTGGATCCTAGGTCAAGTAATAACAAACCTGGTGCACAATGCACTCTTGTACTCAAATACTGATGTCACAGTAAAACCTTTTGTTTCCAGCTAGAATATATTTGCCTTCATTCCACTCCTAGTAATTAATTTTGTGCCTTGGGGCTGTTCATGTTTTTATAATCAGTCAATCAGTGTTTGCAGTATTCAAGAAATTACTTAGAAGAAATATTCGCAGTAGGTTTTTGAATAATGTGGCCATGCTGGCCAATACCATTGGAACAATTTCTTGTTTGTTTTCTATTGTGTTTTAGCTGTCGATCCATCATATCATAATGTCAGCTTTTTTAAATTTAACAAAAAAAATTTTTGTTGAAAGATTGTGATAACACAATTGTGATTATTAAAAAACTTTCCTAAAAGAATGTATCAGCCCTTAGCCTTAGGTGGTGAATTGGTTTTAAAACTTGTTCTACAGTGTTTACATTCAATGTTACTTTTCCTGTAAGACAAGCATGTATTTCAGCTTCCAAAGTATAATGTTAAATAATGACATCAGTTTTCCTTTGCATTTAAAAGAATGCCTATACCAGGCCATTTATGGCCATATGTAATCTAAAGTTGTTGTGGTTTTCTATCTGATTTATAATGATTTGACCATTTATAAGAGACGAGCCTGAGGCCGAGATTGATGTCACTTTATAGATATTGAAGTAAAAGTTAAAAATAGGGTTACATTTTCTGTCGTGCCCTACTTTTTAAAACTGACTTGACTTATGGACTGAAATTGACTTTGTCATCCCTTTGTGCACTATACATGAAAATGAGCATCACATTGACTTAATAACAAGTGTATATGAGAGTGCAGGAGAGCTGATATTGAAAGTCCAAACACTCATTCTTGTTCAACTGTCAATTCTCACATCTTATCAGTTGTCTTGCTTTCACATAATTATATCCATCATGACTAAGAAGTTTAGGTTGTTTTTATATGACTTAACTTATATTTAAAACTGTCATCTCTCTTACTCCATTAATTGAATGATAGGTTGATGATACAAGTGATGTAGCAGGGGTGGGGAGTGGTCCTCTGAAAAATTCTTGCATCACTAAAGAACCTTGGATTTTTATGTTCTGTCACATATTTGCCTAGCTCAGTTTGAGTCTCAAACTCTTGACTGGTACATTAAATATGAAAGTTATTGCAGTGTAATCAGTAATAAGTCTCCAAATTTCATGACTGATTCAAGAGTATTCATGGCACAAAACTACAGCCATAGGCAGGCAGCAATTACTTGTTGTCAAGCAGGATTTTACAGGAACATTTCTTATGCAAGTCACTAAAAACATTGGACAAATGGCCAGCAGGAATTAAAGTTGATTGGCTGGTATAAGTACGCACACTCTTTATCATAGAGCCATTATTAATCACCCTATCAAATGTTTTGTAAGTTTCTGGCTTTAAAATCGTATAGAAATCAAAGTGACAGATGTATTATATGATGCCCAGGGTGTGCGAGATGGCATGTACAAAAAGGATGTTGTGTGTGTATGTGGAGAAAATTTGTCAAAATGGCTGACAAAGATCTAAAAAAGATAAAATGATGTTTTGCCATCTTTATAGGATTCTAAAGTACCAAATTTGTCTGCGCACTATTGCATGAGCAGACATATTCTTCAGGCTTTTACTTCTGCTGCTCAGGCAATAGTGTGACAGACATCAGTCATTTTAGTACTGTGTAAGATGTAGAGATTAAGAGCAGCCAGTACAATAGATCTGTGATAATTTTGGCAGTCGACTGCAGCAGACTGGATACAGTATAATCTATGGATTGGTTTAAGTAGTGTTAGAATAGGGTAAGTTTAGGGTTTCATACCCAGTCCACAGATTACACAGTCTGGACACTGGATCAAACTCAATATGCAATTCATACCTGACTACAGTACGTGGATTGTACATCTGCAGTGTTCAGATTATACTGACTGGTATGTGAAAGTATATTTTAAATAATAATTGTCACCTGCCCAGCTGCATATCATGTAATGTGGAGAGAGTCTACTCAGACTGTAGTACACATACTTCCAATGGCTGTAATCTCTTCTGTACACATGTAATGGCATGTGGATTCTCCCTGGGCCCTTCGTTCCATATTACAAGTGAACATGATTGTGCTCTGAGAATGAGACTGAATAATGTACCAATTCATGTTTTTCTATGGTCTGAATTGCAAGCACCTGAATCTCACTGTCAAGAGTTAATCCTCTTTTTAGCAGACAAATCAACATTATTATTTTTGTTATTATCTTTAAATTTTCTTAATTTGCTAGTAACAATCACCTTTAGAAACTCTGGATCGTGAATAACAGAAACTAGATCTATGTACAAGCTTAATTAAGTTTGGTAAACTCTCCCCTTCCATCTGCTTTTTGTACAAAATTTGAAATGTCAACCACATACAATCCCATTATTTCAGTCATACTTTTGTGCTACATATATACAGTACAAACATCTTAATAACCGAGTGGGAGGTCTATACAGGCGAATATTGTGCCTGAAGTCTTGACTGTACAGACCGACTGAAGGGAGGTTTGTGCGAAAGACCAAAAGCAAAATATTCTCCTGTACAAACTGACCAAATGAGGTTATTAAGATCTTTATTATGTGGCTTTTCACTTGCTTATAGAATGTTTGCAAAACAAGCAATCATGTTACCAGTCTGCTAGTCCGTATAGTGAGAGGTCTGTACAGCAAGTTATAGACCTAAAGTTCAGCCAATCAGAGTGCAGGATTTGGTTATTGGCCCTAAAAATCAAAGTTGCCATGTAATTAATACATTTTATGTTTTAATACAAGATAGTTTAATATTTTGTAAGCTTTATATTACAATGAATTAAATTACAAAAAATACACATATTAATTTTATATAATTTTATTTTTACACTAGTCATATACTCTTCAAATGGACACCCCACTACGTGGACTAACCCAGGCTGAAGTTTTTGCCCTGTGAAAAAGTTTAGTTAAAATTCTGCCAGATGAAGAAGTTTTTGCCCTAACTTGAGTTAACTCTAAAGAGTTTATTTAGTTTGCATAATCACACAACTCATATAGCCGAATGATGCATGTATGTACTAAGTACATGTAGAATATGCAACGAGGGGGCAAAAGTTAATGACTCAATTATATTTTGTCCTATGTATTAAACAAATTGTGGAAATTAATTTTAAAATCATATCCAGAGTGAACTGGCATGAGATCACATATGTTTGTATTACCACAGGCAGCATATTTATGCAGACAAACAAAGCCTCTACAGATATTTAGGTTGTCTTCAGAAATAATTCTAATAGCCATGAATATCTAAGTGGTAGCATGCCCAGGTACTACTGACAACACAGGTCTTTTGTTCTACAACCTGTAGACATGTATTGAAAGCATCCCAGCATGATGCAGGAAGTCCTTACATGTATGATATTATTATTGGAACCACTCTGATGGTGAATTGTTATGTAAATTGTAAATATGATTGCCTAATTATTATACAATGCAAATTTTTATTAATTTTGTAAACTTAATTCACCGACTCTCCGAAATATCGTACTGCGAGCGGTCAACGTACATTTCTATACAGAGCAACAAAGATATGGAACAATCTTGATAAGTC
>JANUFV010081646.1:0-10641 GCA_024757865.1 Epizoanthus scotinus
TACTGCACCGATCTACGCTAATGAATGTACTTTACTCGGATCTTATGTTGAGAGAATTTCTGTCCCGTGGAGTTACAGTTATGACATATTAAAAATGCAAACATCTTTAATAATTACGGGAGAATATATTTCCTGAGATCTTTACTGTATAGATCTAGACAGAGCGAAGCCAATTAATTAATATCTTGAAGATGATGGTGGGAATTGATTTATGATTAGGTTTTACTGCAACTGAACACCGACGCGCTTTTGGATACTCAAATATCTGCCATTTCGCTAAATATAGACATTTGAAATCTGTTTACCACAAATGTCTGCAAAAACGTGACTTGCGTCTCACGTCACATGCAGGTCAAAGCACATCTTCAGACAGGCAGGCGTCACCAGAATTTGAACATAAAACAACTTTTCACGCACCTTTTATTAATTTGCCAATGCTACCCACCAAAATATTTTTTCTTGCACAAAGATCTCTCTATATAACACTGTTGGTTTGGGTTTTGCATAAACACAAACCCTGATAATTGCTGATACTATTCACAGAATGCATATTATTTTAAAACTGTAGTCATCAGCTCGGCAGCATTTCATTACCTTTGGTAACTCCTAGTTTAGAGTTTATATGGTTTTACCCTTGGTGCCTGATGTTAGACTCGGCCAAATTGGCGAATAAAATACATCCACGGGTCGGCCACAGAGCGAGCGTTTCAGAGTAATCATATTGTGTCGGCCTTCTGGAACGTCGGGTTTCGGTTTTATTTGTTATCACAGATTCCTCACCCTACTTAACGATCAGCAAAAAGATGGGAACAACAATTTCTGGCCTCTCGTAACTGTCGTAATAAGGACATTGATCGGTGTTTAAGCTCAGAATTTTGCAAACAAGCCAGGGCCGTACGGAGCGGGGGGCAAGGCTTCAAGTTGAACAACGCTGCCCCCCCAGTCAAAAATAGCTACGTACGGCACTGCAAGCTGCCTTTGATTCAAAGAACAAAACTGATCAAATACGAAACGAAGATATAAGGCCCTGTACTTTGGGAGAGGTGATACTTTGATTAGCAGAAAAACGAACATTTTCGTCAATATCTCCGAGTGGCTTTACAGTAAATCGACAAGGCTTTGTCGCGAATTTTGTACAACAGTAAAAAATGCTTACCATTGTCAGTCGATAAAACATTTATGAAAAAAATTAAGTATCACGGGTTTTCCGCCATATGGCCATGGCAATGGTACGACAATTAAAACTGTAAAAGTGTAAGCATTCTATTTTCTGTTACAGTTGTACAAAATTCGTGACAAATCCTTGTCAGATTATTGTAAACTCACTCTGAGATGTTAACGAAAATGCTATTTTTCTGACCCCTACCTAAGTAGTCCAAGTACAGGCTGCATTTCGTTTCCCCGCGCCGCACCGCGCGAAATATTTTGCACCAATCGCTACCCGGCACCAGATCAACGCATTGTTGCGCAGGCGCAAACTGAAATGCGAAAACAAAGATGGCGGCCGTCTGTTTACTACATATCTTTATGTTAGCAACTGCGATTTTGTAAGTCAAAACATCGCGTTTTTGCGACTACAATTGGACATGCTTTTAAAAGCGTGGAACGTGGTTGACAAAATATATTGTACTATAATGCTGTGAGACTTATTCGGCGGGAAAATGGAGTTAAACAGGTAGAGTATATATACATTTTGAACAACCGTGGTTTAGTCTTCAGGCTTGTCCTGTAGTTGGTTTAGCTCTATGACTGACGTTTTGACTCAAATTGCCGATCACGCTTTAAAACAATCTCCTGTAAACTATACAAAAAACAGGCTAGAAGTATATTATTGTTAACGGATTGTAATGAAAATATAATTTAATATTATATTTTTGTTAACGACGTGCGACCAAACATTTCATAAAGTCAAACTGTTAAGTTTTTAATAATATGAACTTTGTATATTTTTACTCAATTTCGTGTTTCCTAAGTTAGTAAGTATTTAACACAGCTTTGCGTTGTCGGTGATGTCATTTATTTATTAATTCTAAGTTAAAATCTAACAGTTGAGTGAATTTATCAAATAATATGCATTAAAATTATTGAAATATTATTTATATCCCAATTCTAAAGTTTATAATTTATGATATAATATACATAATATGTAATGGTATCGTGCACTAACAAATGCTATAAATTTATAGTATTTGCAACATTGTGCCATGTGGGTAAATAACTGTATTTAATATGTGCACTGTTAGTTGTGATAAATTAAAGTCTGAGCATTGGGGAATTAAGCATAATTCATTATGAATAATATTTTTTAATTTAAAAGATTCAAGATTATATAGAGTTTATTATTGAATAATATAAAATATCTTCAATTACATCCTTGCAGTGCCCAGCAAAATGTTTGCTTACAGATATTCAATATTTCACTTTCTGTTCAAGAATATTCAGAAAGCTTTTAAGCTTAAAAGCTTTGTGCTAGCTGACAACTTGGTATAAAATTTGAAATTGCCATTTCTTAATTATTAGTCAGTCAAACATGTCTTAGCACATATTCACCTGCAACCAAGGTAATTGGAAGCCGGGTAATTATGTGTTGTCATTCTGTTATTGGCAATTTCTATTTGCATATTAAAATTATTATAACTTTGTGCTTATTCAGTGACTGGTTGGTGCTATGTCAATTAAGTTTTTGTTTTATGATTGCAGTAGTGATTCATTATAGTTTATTTAAAAACAAACATTTCAGCTGCAGTTGACATCATCCTAAGACATGCTTTAATATAACCTTGGCAACTGAAAGTTTATAAGTCAAACATCAAACATTTCATGTTTAGTTTTGTGAGAACTCAATAATTTATAAAATTTAAAGCAGCATCAACTAGTGTGTTGACAAACAAGAATGGATGTTAATTCCAGCATAAAACCTATAGATGAGTTAGAAATCAAGGGGTATGATAAATGGTCTAGTCTTGGCAAAATCTACACATTTTTTTACTATAGTTCTAAATTGTCAAGAAATTTCATGCAGTAAATTAATGTTTTGTAGATAATCACTGTACAATAGAATGGAAATGACTTTTATTTGAGTAGTGTAACTGTCAGCCTATCCATGGCGGATTAAACTGTTATCAGTAGTACAGGTCAGGGACTAAATAACATGGATCCCTATCTGTAAAATTGAATTATTATTAATTACAAAATTAATATAAATTTCAGGCCTGCTGGGGGATCTGAAGTGACATCATTTCCTGCACTACCAGCTGTGCCCAGTAAACCTGGTCAGCGTCGGGGATCTGGTAACTTGACTGATGGGCCACGGCTTCGGCAACTGGAGGGAAGACTTAATATTAATGAACAATCCAACAGAGCTCTCTTGGAAGAGTTGGTGCGTCTGCAAGGGGAACTAAAATCTAGCATACGACGCAACGACGATACATTGCGAGGGGAAAGAGAAGAAAGACTTGTTTTATCTGAAAAAGTTAGAGCTGCAAACAACTTGTACACTCAAATGACAATGAGGCTTGCAAGAGCTGAAGAAAGATTTGAAAGTGAACGTGATGCAGTGGGATCACTTGTTAGTCATACAAAACAAGTTGAGCAGGCAATTATTGGTAGTCAGCAGCAACTAATTACTCGGCGAGAACAAGCTCATGTACAAATGGAACGTATTAAGGATGACATTGATGAATTGAGGGAGACTTTTGAGCAGGCTCAAAAAAATATGAGGGCAATGGCTGATGACATGAGAACTGTTAAGAGTAAACAGGAGATAAGTTCTGTTCAGTTTGGGACGACTCTGCAGGAATTGCGGCAAAGAATAAAAAAGATCGAAGGAGACACACAATCAGCTGTAAGTGTTAATGTGGATTCTAAGTTTTGTTTCAATTGGCTTTTCGGCACAGACATTCAATCAATTGACTGGAGATCATCAGGAGTGGTTACCAGGCCGGTAGTTGGCAAAAATAACCGGTTTGAGTGACAGTTTTATTGGCTGAGAAAACATGCATGCTCTTGGACCCCACTAGAAACTTATGCTTATTAGAATTATAATTATTATTGTTCGTGCTGAATTACCTGCCTATAGCAGTCAAATTTCCGCCTGTTTGAAATCTTAGCTACATCCCTGGTTACTAGGTGTACATGTCTGACTTATGATTTGTTTTGTTTTGGTAGTCAATACTCACAATCAATCTTAATCATGCTGTAAATGGGATATTATCAGACCATGGCCACTGTCGTTACCCCCTGGGTAGGTCCCTCCTTGAAGCCAATGACCACTGCACACACTCTTGTTTGGGTATCTTTATCGGGCAAGGTGTGGGAAAGCCAAAGATCGGGCTGAGACCTGAGCTAGAGTATCTTGAAATCATTGTGTTACCATTCTGGTGTTTGGTTTCACTTCTCCATGTGAACTTGATGAACCCCAGGCATTTCAATTACCTTAAAGTTCTGCAGTGATTTGTTAATATTATTATTAGAATGTCCCTAAGAGCCAGATCTTCTTATTTTTGTGAGAGTTAATTTAATAACTGATTTATGGTGATATTAAATGATAAGTCAATGATATAATTATTATGTAAGTGGAAAATTTATATTTATTAGTTCTATTTGTAATGCGCAAATTAAGATTTTTATTGAATTTAGCATTATATAGGTTCCATCACTGTTGCCATAGTGACATCATTGTAATTATGTAAGCATACATTATGTTACATATACTTGATTTAAACATTTAAAAAACTGCCCTGGCTTGTTTGCTTGTGTTATAGGTTAATGTATTGTCAAGACAGCAAGATGGTCGAGACTCACTAGAAACTACCTCAGTGCAGTTCCGCAACCTGGTAGAGTCCAGGTATTTATTACTTATCATAATTACGTACTAGTACATACCTGTAACCATTTTATATTAAAACTTCTTCATATTTTCTTCTGTTGCCCAACATACAACAAAATTTGCATCTTATTGCTATCAGCATCTATTTTCATTTCATTAGTTGCAGTTTGTATTTACCAGACTGTCTACATATTATTGATCAGTAGCACCCAGCCTATGCATGGACTATACAATAATATTGTGTTAATAAACATACTCTAAAATTCAAAAGAAATACAGCAAATTTCGTTAAATTCATTCTATTAATAAATCATTGAATTTGCAAAGCAAAGTACTACAGCTTTAATAAGGCCATAAACTAAACATTTCATAATTTTAAAACAACATTTTTTAATATCATCTTAGTTTGTATTTACCCATAATTGTGAATCCTTCACTTTATAGTGGTAAACTTTTTTGTTTTAACTGTCTCACCAAATGCAAGAGCCAGTCTGGTTGTATGGTGCACCACAGAGATGTTCTGGACTAGCATGTGGTTATTTTTTCTTCAGTGATTTTAGTTTGCGCCAACATGCAATGAACTATTAAATAATTATATCATACAGCTGGTCCTATATTAGTTTTTAAATCTATTATTATTATTATTATTATTATATTTTCTAAAGATTCTAGAACCTTCTGGGGAGGGTACCAATGCTCTCCGCTGTTTTTAAATCGAAGTAAAGTTTGGAAAACATGGCTAAATGTTTGTTTTATACAAATTAATACCAATCAAGTCAAATGAAGTTATTATAATTATATCATGTAAAATTCCGAATCCAGGATATTCCCAAACAAACAGTGTCTCCCCGGCTTAGTAATTATACATTCTTTATCTATTTGCACTTGTATTAAGGCTATCAGAAGTCAAAGAAGCTGTTAGTGATGTTCGCAGAAGACTGGACTATGAGGAGGCTGAAAGGAAATCTGCAGCCCAACAGAACCAGTTCTCGTAAGTTTGCTGTCAATTTGTTGTAAGCCTGGAGTATCATGGCTTATGATTATTTATGTTTAGAGTGTGGAACAGTTAGTTCTAGTTATACATTTTCAATCTTAATAATAAAAAGATTTCTATTTGATTATATATGCAGAGTTGAACAGTTGAGAGCACTAATTCAAGAAGTGGATCGAAAGCGGGAAGAGGATCTATATTCCACGTCAGCACAGTCGAAAGACAAGGAGAACTTGCTGGAGGTCGAGAGGAGTGCATTTGCCAGCAAGATGGCAGAAATTTCTGAGGAGCAAAGCAAGAGATTGCTGCAAAAGGAGATACGGTTGAGGGAAGATGCTCAGTCAAAGTTTGTGTCCCTGGAGAGAGTAAGGGACTATTCATTCTAGCCACTTCAAGGGGGCACCAAGTAACACAACATTGCTATTAAAGGGTTTAGTTGCTAAGGACAAACTATAATTAAAGTGCTTATGAAACGAAATTGTTTTTGTTATAAGGCCATTTAAAAAAAATTGCCAGTTTATCATCAGTATTAAACGTTCTAAAATTCAGTAAAGCCAGCAATTTTTGGTACCATATTATGGTATTGAGATAATTTAGCAGTAATTTTCAAGACAAGTGGAAACTATCAAATTAGGCACACACTGTGAGGTCATGGTTCCAAGTATGTATATTTTCAAGACTCTAGCTATCTACTGAGCTTTGCATAACATAAAATGTCATACAAAAATACAACACATTACAAGCTAATGGAAAAGCCGGTGGAATGCAATGGCGAAAGAAAATACAAATATCTTGTTGTTTTTTACAAAATGAAGTTTTTCTTTGTTTCTGTTTGCTCATTTCGAGATTGAGAATCATATAATTATTTACTTTATTAAAAAAAATGTCAATGCACTAGAGACAATCAGTGCCCACGCTGACGATAAACGAAGATATTTTTTTTGTGGCCTAAAATAAATCAAGCGGCCATTTGTTTTACTTCAGTGCCCTAGTGAATAAATTAGAAATCTATTTTAAAATTATAGATACAAATTAATAATATTATGTTTATTTGAAATAATATTATAAATTAACTCATTTAATGTAAACAATTAGTAAATTATTATTGATTATATTATATTACCATGTTGACAATGACATGTATTTACACCCAGTTAATTGTATTTCAGAGGTTTCGAGAGGAACAAGGATCACGACTGACATTTGAAAAGTCGGTGCGCGAGGAAATTGAAAGGAGATGGGTAGCACTCAAGGGTTATGTGGACGAGGAAATTCAATCATTACGAGAATCAGAGAAGGTAATAATTAGATAATGCAATGGATAGTTCAAGTCTGTAGCTTAAGTCTGTAGCTTTTTTGTTTATCTGTAAATAATGGGATGGTTGTGTTATTATATATACTTGACTAGGACTTTCAGTCCATCAGCTCTGTATTATTTTTGTATTTTGAAAGTTTAATAAAATCAATTTGTCATCTCACTGAAATATCCCTGATACAGATTGTTGTACATGAACATAATATAGTCCAAGATGTTAATGGATAACCAAATTATTATAACTATCCTTAAACAAATGGGCTTACAATCATATTAAAACAACATTTTAATGTTTACAGGCCAATATATATGGTGGGAGGTCATTTTGATCCCCATGGCATGTCACTGCAAGACTTTGAAAGTATTTGATCGTTCATCATAAAATTTGGTGCTAATGGTGTTTGTCATTCAAGGATTAAAATAAGTATTGTCATGTTCATGTTAATTAGTTTCCATGGTTACTAGCTACAGCCCCAAACAATGAATATTTTATTTCTCTAAGAATGACAATTTTTTCACTTTTTTTCTATTTCCTTGGATTCTGTATCTAATTTTGGCCTAAATTTAAGCAAACTGATGAAAAACAATGAAATAATGATATTGCTAATGTTAAAACACCAAAATAGAATACACAGAGTTAAAAAGAGTGAGATTAAAAGTGTTTGATAGAAAAAATGGACTTCTGAACAAAACACCTATAAAAGTGCATATAATTTTTTGTTGGGGGTCTACATTTTGACTTCCCTCCTCAAACATTTAAAAGGGTTAACTACATGTATTAATAATTATATTATTATTATTATTAATTATGTAATATAAATTACGGTATATAATGATAATAATTTATTATATGATAATCTTTTTTTGTTGAAGATAATTTTTATATTCATTTTGTTTTTTACACTTGTGTGTAAAAAGAACTATTTGGGAAGACTATCAGTTTCTAAATAAGCTAAACATAATAATAATAATATATAGAAATCCTGCCCAGTCAACCAGGTCAAAATAACATGTGACCTGGGCCTGCAATTAAGTGAGCATGCTATGAACTAGCAGTAATCCTCAATGTCTTATAAATGTATAGACAGTATATTTTACCATAATTAAATGTTTCGGGACTAATGGCAGATATCACCTATTTTTCAGCTCACTCAGGTAAGAAGTGATCAAAGCTTGGTGCGACTGAATGAGTCGATTACACTGTTGGAGAGACACATAGATGAAGGGAAGAAATCTGTTGAGCAAGTTCTTCATGCAGAAATTACCTCAAGGTAATTACTTTCTTCCAAAAAAATTCTTGCATTTTTATTCTCAGATGAATATTATATTATAACCTTAATTGCCTTCAGTCCTCTTTTCTGCAACTCAGGGTGTGAAGAGCTTGTTTGGTTGCATTTCAGCCACATATTTAAAAATCTTAATATGAATTATTACAATCTATCTATCAAGCCAATCAGTTAGAATTTCTATATATAATTTAAGGTATGTCCTTAATGTTAGCAACTACTGTTTATAATAATTATAGTTCAAGCTTTGTTTTACTTCTCTCAATTTGTTTTCATAGATAGATGTACATGTACAGTATACACTGTAATACATATTACAGTGTACATGATACAATTTATTGTCTATTAAGTTATACTTAGTAGTTTAATTTAAGTCTCTGCCAATTTCCTGTCAAAACTCTGATTAATAATTGATATTTCTAAAATAATAAAATCAATAAATAATTTTACATATTAAAATTATAATATATGACTTAGTACCAGTAATAATTATAATTTAATTGTTACTGTACAACAATTCAAGTTGAATTAGTCACATCTTTATTGAGATTCAGTGTGTAAATTTGTTTTTAATTGTGGTGACATTATTTGCTTGACGTTTCACTGTTGTAGGCAGTCCCAGAATGAGAAGCTATCAACAAGATGTAGTCAGATCCAGGACAAGCTCAATACAGCCGTGGGAACACTGCAGCATGCCGTGGGAGGCGTCAATGACCAAACATCAGATGAGCTGGACAAGGTAATTAATGGAGCTTGAGCTACTATATTATTTGTTTAACATAGACTGTTACAAAATCAATGTATTGGCACATTTAGGAGGGACTGCGGTATCCATCACTGGTATACTAATTATATATTTTCTACATAAAAAAAATACACAATAGAACATTTGTGCATCTCTTGGAATCCAGCCACCCCCTGCTAAATTATTTTAATTTTTAGGTTCCTTACAAATGTGACAGTAAATAAATATAATTTGTACATTCGTGGGCTCTTGATAATTATTATAAAACTTATAAAATTATGTATTGACAACTATAATTGTAAATAACCTGATTTTCAGACCATGTGCAAAATTTATAGTATATTATATTTTATAATTTACATCTGTAAGTTATTTTGTGAAAGACAGTTGACAATGATTGTTCAGCCGTTAATATACATGTAGCCATTCATTTTCCACAACTTCTTAAAGCCAGTCTTTCCTTCTATAGAACTTTTCATTTTGTTTTAGTTTATTGATTGATTGAAAGTCAAAAGTGCCAATGATTATGAAAATACATGTAAATGTACCATCCTTCATTTATGTTTAAATACGTTTAATTTGTCCAGATGAAAAAGGAGCTGAGATCAATGATAGATCAAAATAACAATTCAGGGATCAAAGGTCTATCAGACATGGATACAAGACTGGGGAAGCTCAACAAGAAACTGGGAGAAGTGGAAGAGGAGCTCAAGAAAGTGACCAAGGTTTGGAAACTTGTTTGGAAATTTTGATATGGGAAAAATGTGTTTGGTGAATACGATATGAGGAGATATGATAATTATAATATAGGGAACCAGTAATTATATGTATTATGCTAACAATAAAAACAACAAAAACAACAACAACAACAAAAACAATAACAATGATGATGATGATGATGACGATTTTAAATAAATTATTAAAACTGACATGCAACTGTCATCGCATTTTAAAGTGTTTTACAATAAATTAAAGATATATCAATAATAAGTTGAATTAAAGCATATTATTTTAATTAGGTTATGTTACCCGACAGTGTGCTCAAACGTGGTGATGATCAAATAATTAAAACATTTAAATCTTTAAATCTTTTAACTTGTATTTTTTTAATGTTTTGAAATAATTTGTAAATTCGAATAATATTTTAAAAAGCATAATACATCAGCTGTCAAATATTTTATGGTTATTGTCATTTGAAACTGAACAGTCTAACACTGGTGTTATTAACCAATCCAGCGGCAAGCACCACCGGTAGTGCCTGTTATAACGTTCACACAGGAACCTAAAGATAACTCGCATGACAAAGAGGTAAATATATAGATTGATTTAATCAATTGTAGGAGTTGATGTTATGCTGTTTGCCGTGAGGGTGGTAGGTTTGAGCTGAGGTTTCAAGCGTTAGCCCTTCGTCAGAGCCCTTCGTCCTTGCTCTGACGAAGGGCTAACGCTCGAAACGTCAGCTCAAACCTACCACCC
>JANUFV010081757.1:0-10640 GCA_024757865.1 Epizoanthus scotinus
ATCAGCTTCACTATCTCAGTTATGAAAGTGTGATGTATAATGTTTAGGTGCCAAGCGCGATGAGAATGGTTACTACTGGGTGACTGGACGCACGGACGATTGTATGAATGTTGCTGGCCATCTACTAAGTACGGCCCAGATAGAAAGCGCCCTGGTAGAGCATGAAGCTGTCACGGAGGCTGCAGTGGTAAGTTGATTCCCCTTCTACAGAATTCAAGCTCAGTATTGGTTATATAATTATGCAAGATAGTTAAATCTGCCATCTAGCGAGATATATACAATTTTTGCGATTTTTGCGGGTTTTTGGACAATTCGTAAAAAAATGTGCTGCGAAAAAATATTCAAAAAAAATATTTCCAAAACATTGTCTCCACACGATTTTAGTTACTTACTAGAAAATAAACTCCCCAATATTTTAGTTACTTATTCGAAAGGAAGTACAAAACAAGCGGCAACCCGAATTGTTCTGCACAGAGCAAAACTCGACGGTTTTACACACACGGAATGTAATAATTAGCATTTGTCCCAACGAAAGATAAACAAATCTATAAAAGTTGGCCATTTCTCTTATTTCCTGTGGCATAATTTAATTCAAATCGGAAAAAAAGTTTCCATCTGAAAAGTTAGTTGATCGCAAATCGCAAAAATGTGTTACCGTCAGAAACAAGAATTTGCCCAATCGCAAAAAGAATTTACGCAAAATTAATATATCGTGCTTTGTCAAGTTAATTCCCATTCCACAGAAGGAAGTCAACAGTATCTGTTATATAATGAGCTACATGTAACATGATATCTAGCTGGTGTGGTATATTCACAAGCACACTTTCAGCCATTCACACATTTGGTATACAAGGCGTGACATAGCTTATCCTGAACAGTGGGTTTTGAATTGTTGTTATCTAGGGTGTGCGTTTCCATAGAGATGAAAGTTCTCATATAACACATTCAAATGTTGGTAGCGTTTCATCCAGGAACTGAACACCTGCTACACATGTGTACATTTTACGATTTACTAAATGAATGTGTTAGTTCCCATCGTATATGCAGGCTATGTCTTATATTCTTGCATGAATGGCTCCATCATTTTGTTTGTTAACAAGCAAGATACTTGGGTTAAACAGTACTGGTGCATCATTTAACAATTCTTAAACAAAGTAGAATAAATGTCAGTGTTTGTATAGCGAGTCCCAAGTAACCTCGAGATACCCTTTACAATGTTATGTATTATTGGAGGAAGTTGAGCAAAATATCGTAATTTGTCAGTGGTGAGTAATCGATCTGAGAGACGCTGATATTTTGTGATAACACTGATATTTTGTGATAACACTGATATTTTGTGATAACACTGATATTTTGAGATAACACTGATATTTTGTGATAACACTGATATTTTGTGATAACACTGATATTTTGTGATAACACTGATATTTTGTGATAACACTGATATTTTCCCGATATTTTGTGATAACCGAGTCCAATAATTATTTTATCTTTTAACTGTTTTGAGTTTGTTCAAGAAGAACTTCCTAATGACAAAGATAATTGGCACAGGAAGTGAGCGTTCACTTTGTTTCCACAGGAAAACATTGTGGTAGAATTATGCTCATTAGCAAACAGATATTTGCAGACAGTTATTTGCAGGTGACATATTTGATTGCTCAACCCATCAATCAATACAAAGAAACATTTGATTGAATGATAATGGAATTATCTATTTCCCATCCAATCATATCACCAATGTGACTGATTAACTCTTGTCAACTCCGTTTTGTTAGTCTCCGATAAATCTAGGACGTCCCTGTGTTTGATGGTTTCTTCCTGATCAATGAATATGTAAACACTTGCTTTAATTTTCTTAACCAGGTTTCCTGTCCACACAAAGAAAAAGGAGAAGGAATCTACTGCTTTGTTACCATGATGGACGTATGTTGCCTGTACTATTCTTACTTTGGGAAACCTTTGAATTATTGTTGTATGGATTATAAGTATTGCAGCCAGGTATTCGTAACGTGCCGTGATATGAGGCGATATAGCATATAGTGCAATGTTTACAATGATGGGGCTTTTGTGACGAGGTGGCATGATATGATGTGGAGGGTATACTGTTTAGGTAGCAAGCGTAACTTGGGACAGGATACAACATATACGGCATAGCTAGCTTAGCATGGCATAGCACAGCATGGCATAGCATAGCATACATTTAGCATAGCATGGCATAGCATAGCACAGCACAGCATAGCACAGCATAGCATAGCATAGCATGGCATAGCATAGCCTAGCATGGCGTAGCATGGCATAGCATGGCATAGCATAGCACAGCACAGCACAGCACAGCACAGCATACTGTAGCATAACATAGCATGGCATAGCATAGCATAGCATAGCATAGCATAGCATAGCATAGCATAGCCTAGCATGGCATAGCATGGCATGGCATGGCGTAGCGTAGCGTAGCATAACATAGCATAGCATAACATGGCCTAGCATAGCATGGCATGGCATAGCATAGCACAGCATGGCATAGCTTAGCATAGCATAGCATAGCATAGCACAGAGCATAAGACAGCATAGCGTGGCATAGCACAGCATGGCATAGCATAACATAACACAGCATAGCATAGCACAGCATGACATAGCATAACACAGCATAGCACAGCATGGCATAGCATAACATAACACAGCATAGCGTATCGTAGCATAGCATAGCATTGGGGTCGTTCCAGTATAATTAACAATTTTTCTAAAAAGCGTTTGTTTGGGAGCTATTGTTACACCGGAATACTTAACTTATTCAGTGTATTCTGCACCTGGGTATGCAGGATAGCCAGAATATTCTGTAATAGGAATCAGGAACAGATCCAATATTTTGTGAGGAGGGTCACCATAAGAAAAAGGGGATTAATTGTCCTAGCGCCAAATATGCAATTTCTGGGGCACATGTTCCTCCCACCAGAAAATATTCCCTTTAGTCCTTATACCTGACCTCTCCATGACCCAAGGTTGTTCAGTGTGCTGCTAACTGCATTGAGAAATCTACTTCTCCCAGCAATGTTACTATCAGGTGCGTGAGTGTAAAGATAATGTGTGAGCGTGGGAACAGTGAACCTTTAAGATTAAAAAAAGCCCACATCAAGGGAGGGGGAGTGGATTCACGGCACTAGGAAACACACGCTTCTTCAAAGGCTCCATTCTCATCTTCCCGTTCTTGATTTTCAGGGTATGATTTTGACAGAGACATTTATCAAAGAGTTGAAACAGAAAGGTACGAAGAACATGGAAGGAACACATTCTACTATCGAAGTTTACGTGAATATTGAAAGACCTGCCTTCAACTACCGTGATTCATTGCAGCTTGTTCATGTTTACATCCTATATCCGAGCGAGCTACAGTCATGTACAGTATGTTTAAGTTAGACTTGGATGAATACAACACAAACATGACTCTAGATGGCTGCCATTGGATATATCGGATGTAAACATAAACTAACCGCAAAGGATCAGGTTTTTAAAATAGTAACATTTGTACTGTACTGTCCTGTACTGCACTGCACTGTACTGCACTGCACTGCACTGTACTGCACTGCACTGTACTTCACTGTACTGTACTGCACTGTACTGCACTGTACTGTACTGCACTGTGCTGCACTGCACTGTGCTGTACTGTACTATACTATACTATACTGCACTGCACTGTACTGTACTGTACTGTACTATACTGCACTGCACTGCACTGCACTGCACTGCACTGCACTGTACTGTACTGTACTGTACTATACTGCACTGCACTGTACTGTCCTGCACTATACTGCACTGCACTGTACTGCACTGGACTTCACTGCACTGGACTGTACTGTACTGCACTGTACTGCACTGTGCTGTGCTGTGCTGTGCTGTACTATACTGCACTGCACTGCACTGCACTGCATTGCACTGTACTGTACTGTACTGTACTGTACTGCCAGCAGTCATGACACATGCAGGGCTTCCTTGGTCGATCAAGGGAGTGTCCTCCTCAATTAACCTCCCGCATAACATGACATTTGCATGCAAATAAGACCTATAAACTAGGAACAAAACCAACATACACCAAAGAACTCTGTACAATTGTAATAAATTTAGACTAATTTCAAGTCGTTTGGTACTTTCGAATTTAGTTGCTATAAGAGCATAAAATTCCATGTATTCGTTCGAAAATGTACTGAATTTGTAGTATTTACCAGTGGTCGTTGGCACACTTTGAGTTTTCACTTTAAAATTTTTTTCCAAATATTCCTACTTTCTGTTTTCATGACTATCTAACAAATAATTGTCTATAAATCACCTGGATAGAATGCATGAATATCCAGCACTATTATTCCAAGCCTGGGGGTCTGTAAAAGTCTAACTCTGTGTCACTGGATTCTAGATTCCAAATATTGTAAATTACAGATTCCATTGTTCTGGATATAGAGGTATTTTAGCTGTACCAGTCTCGTTGCCGAGCCCATGTTTTTATCTGAACTGCGGTAGAAACGAAGAGCTCTGGGATTTTAACTTGCGATTTATTTCCTCAGTGCGCCTGAAGATTGGCCCATTCGCCTCACCGGATATCGTCCAAAGTGCTCCCATTCTGCCAAAAACCCGCTCGGGGAAGATCATGCGACGTGTTCTCCGCCAGGTGGCAAAGAATGACAGAAACTTCGGCGACCTCACCACCATCTATGATCCCAGTGTTGTTGACCAGCTTCTGGAGAATCGCCCAGATGTGGACTTCCTCATCAATTAGTTCTGAAATAGCTGCTCGGTGGACAATGGTTTCAGCTGTGTTCTGACTGGCACAGTATACGAACACTACTCAGGGGGAGGGGGTGATTGCATTGGGGGTAGTCCATTGTACGTGAAAGGTCAAACATTTATACGAGAATTTACATTAGGATCTCCATTGCTACTTCTGAATAACGGTAATGCAGTTGGGCATAATCGTAGCTCTAGAAATATATACACCCTGCACGTCAAATGACTCATTGGCTTTTAAAGCGACGTATACACTGAAGACGTTATGTAGGCCAAGTAAAATATAAATAGACATTTTATACTGGGATAGGATCACCGTACATTGGACTTCATTGACGTTTTGCAAATATTTGTCTGCACACTAGCTCTGCACACTAGTTTGTGGATTCACTTCACCCTTCAATCGAGAAAATAAAACAATTTATTCTTATCCTCATGTTTTTTTTCTATATACCAGTAACGTCCCGTTACACTGCTGCCGTTCCAATAGGCTGTTTCGAATTGGCCACTTTTGTATATGCTCGCGCTCCATTTCACCGTAGTTACTGGTTATGAATTTCGGCGAGTTCTTTGTTATATGTTTAGGTTCGCTATGTCCATTGCTTGCTAGCCTTGACGGTGCACAAAACACAAAAGGTTTTGACATTTATTTGTACGACTAACCAATAGAACCATTCGGGTTCACACGTAAAACTAAACAATGTGCACTGTCACGGTTCGTTCAACATCAAACAAAGCAGCTTTGTACAACGTGTTCCGAGCTTCATTACCAGTTAGGTTTAACAACTATGACTTCACAGAACAGAAACTCCTATGCCAAGTTTCTGTTCTTGCACCACGAGTGACTAGTTTTTCAAGCCCCGTCTTGGTCCATTGATTTGTGGCAAATAGAGCATAACTAGTTATTCATTGCAACATATTTTGCCAAACAAAATGTCAAGTTGTGGTTTAGGCGATAATTTCGTATTTGCCATTCTAGAAATTAAGTATCACTAAAAAGGACTGGCTCTATCTACGCGAACGACCCCAGAAACAGTGCTTTATCAAATACAATGTGTTATCGAGAGTGTTCCACAAGCTATTGTTTCCTCACCATAGGCGTTACTTTATCTCTTCCAAGAAGTATTAGTTGTGGTTAAACAGACCTTCTGCCCGAGGTAACCGAGTGGGTAATTGCTTGGGTTGGGATCAACTTGGGGTTTCGGTCCGCTTAATGCCAGTTACATTGCAAATACTAGGAACCTTGCGCAGGTGAAGACCACGATGAACAGGTGGTTAAAGGGGCCATGTCACGGCTATTTAAGGCATTTTTGCGATGTATGAAAATCTCCACAAATCACAAAGGAAATCTACAAATAACGGGTTACCGTGGTAGAAAAACCTAAGAGGAATTATGATCAACTGAAAAGTAACGTGGATATTTGATATTGGGTTAGATTAAAAAACGGATTACAAACTCTCAATTTAATTTCGGTCTAGGCTAGATATGAAATAAGTTAAATCTAATTCGCTGTCAAAACTGTGTTGATTGTATTTGAACATTTTGTTTTCACAATATATAACCATTTTAACATTTCTTGTTATCCTGTTGAGCTAAAACGTATGTTTCATAATTGTGAAGGCTTTGTTTCTGACATGACTAGAGAGCATGCGCATTACCGTGACATAGCCCCTTCAACTTGGTGCATTCCCACGTGCCGTTGATCGTATTCTGTAATTTAGCCTCCCTTTTGTTTTCTGCCCGGCGTGTACTGCATGCGGTTCCTGTATTTGGCATTTGCTGCTTCCTGATTGGTGGAACTGCTCTTGTGGTTAGCTGACTCATTGCTAAACCGTTCGACTTGGTTATGGGACTGTGATGGGTAAATATTTCGTTCTCTTTGATGTATCCATAGTGACTTCCCATTGGCACTTTCACTATGGGCACAGAGGTCACACACAGTCTCCCCTTGGGCAAAGTCCTACTCTCCCGATCGCATAAGGGCTAGTGAAACACTGGTGATAACACTAATGCAACATCTAATTGTCGGTGTTTAGATTTGTTCAGAATTCTGAACACCGAAAATTTGGTGTTACACTCGCGAACCTCGGGTATGCAATTAGCCTTCAAGGCAATTTAGACACAGATAAAGTATATATAGAAAGTAGAATGCACCTTAAACTGTCAACTGTCTATTGCACACAAGAGAATTTAGAAAAAAAACACCAATAATTAAGGCAAACTCGTGGAATTTGAGAGTGAACAAACCAGAACAGTTTGAACTTGGACATATGGTGGCTTGTTAGTAGTATTGGTCAGAGGCCATCTGACACCTGCAGCAGGGTTCCCACATGTAAATGAAAGAAGCAAAAGCCGTAAAACTGCCCCTTTGAAGTTTCCATATCTTGTGAAAATGTATTGTAAAGCTCTTATTACTATATGGGCAAGTTTGTTTCAAAACGGAAGAGCTGGGACATCACGTAGATCAAAAATAGCTTGACAATAAATCTTCGAAAGATATGAAAACTTCAAGGGTGCAGCTTTACGGCTATACCGAATAAATATCTGATTTCTGAAAATAACATTTTACGTTAGAATAAAACAACATTATTCAACTGAAAACCTTTGATCAATCAACTAGGTTCTTCGATGTTTGATGCTTTTAAGGGCTATTTTAACCATTTGTTCTGCGGGCCAACACTAAATTCAAATCACAACACATTGCTGTATTGAATCTGCTTGGATTGCCTTCAAAAACGAGACCATCCGACCAAATAATGCACTGGGAAACACAGGTTAATATTTTAAGTTTAAAACTCGCTTTTGTTGGACATACGAAAGATTACGTACCCATGCGCTATGGCGTGAACTGCCCCTTTATAAGTGACGGCTTCCGAGCGATGGAATACTGGATCGTGAAAACGAACGGGCTACGGATTATATAAGTGCTAGCACTGACATGGAGACCCGAGGTGATTACCATTTCTGCGTAAACCAGGCATATTTTAAAATATCATCCAACGTTGTCTTTCTTCCAACTTCTGTTGCACTAACAAAGCGCAAAGGCACTTTCAGTGTGCAACTTTCCCGGGTCTATATAGGTGGTCTTGAAAGAGCTCGCGCCCAGGCCCCGGTTGCTCGAAAGTCAGTTAACGTTAACCAATGGTTAAGACTTTAACTCGTGATTGCGTTTACTGCCTTATAGACTGATTTGGGCTTTCATGTCGGGGTTATGTACTAATTATGTTCCTGAGGAACATCTTAATAGTACTTTAGACACCGGATTACATATTCCAATTTGAAAAATTCAAATACAAAATTGGTTTAACCATAGGTTAACGTTAAACCGACTTTCGAGCAACCGGCGAGCCCTGGTCAACAATCTCCAAGTAAACAAAGTTGTCTCGACATGAAAACTAGAACAAAATATCTCGCGCTGCCTGTTTTCCACAGCTGTAAAACTGAAAGCGAGATAAAGCGGAGCAACCGGCTAAAGTACATCCCAGTAACGTGTTTAACGGGCTGACTGACCCGGTACCAAGCAAGGATGAATAGAAATTGATGGAAAGAGGGAGATCTAACAAAGCAAGTAATAAACACGAAATGGTTCCAGTTGATTGAAAGAAGAAAACGTTGAACACAGTGCTGTTTGCTATCAATTGTTAACTAAACTTTCCCCAAACAGTTTAGGATCCCTACTTGATTACTAACAGTCGAGACAGACATCCTTAGCAAAACATTATTTATTAGTTCAGCAGTTCAATTGCAAACAACCGAAACCCTACAACTACCTCGAGAATAAAACACCGTTCTATTTACAACTTTACACACCGCGGCACCGTACATCTACAGGATTTTATAAGGCTGCCTGATAGTATATTTTAGACAATTATCTGGCCAAACGTCGTCTTATCCTTTAGATAAGTTACCCTTGAATATATTATTCTATTTTGAATGACAACATTTGAAATGAGGTGATCCAGTCTTTCAGATACGTGGACTACTCCGTCTACATGCATAGAGACGATTTCGCTCGACTGTCCAAAGCTCGTTGTCATTGCATTGTCAAAGCAGCTTTTGACGAATAGATATTGGCAAATTAGAGATACGAATTGACACGTGATTCGCACACGCGAGTTACTGTCATTACATTTGCAGCAATGTTTCAGTAATCACGTGGCTCCAATGGGTTTTTTTACTGTTTACAGTCTGAAAGGACTTCTTTGTTTTCAGAAGGTTAGGTTTCATGTAAAGGCGTTGGCAATTGTTATTGCTATTGTCTCGTTGTCCAATAGCGTCATCCGTTCTAGCAGCTTCTTTGGCGACCCCAAATTTGGACAGTCAAGCGAAATCGTTTCTATGAATGGAAATGCATAGGCAGAAGGCAACCGGCAATCGAACGTATGGAACACAGGTGAGGATTTCTGTAACAAGTCTTTACTGTTGTTGTTGGTTGTCAACGTGAGAATTAGATGTTGGAATTACACCAAATGTCACTGGAAAATATATTTACCGAAAGTATGATGGAAGTGGTTTCAACCAAACTGCACAATTAACGTAACATCCTACCAATGCCTTGTTCTATAGGAAGTTGTAATATTCCAGCAGTGATTTTCATTTCTGAAAAAAGGAAACAGACAAGAAGAGTACCTCTGTCACTGCATTAAATATTAATTTCTTCAGTGCTTTTTGTCATAAGGACACGAAATAAAGTTATAGTTTATCAGGAAAGGTCCAGCATGCTCGCTTCATTCAAAGGGCACCGTTGCTCGGAAATTACTGGATTATCTTCAATAATACTTTTCCATTCGAAGGAACACGATTCCAGCTGTTATGCATATATGTTAATGTTTTCTGTGATATAATTTCTAAATTGTACCATAATCCATGAATTTACGACTGAAGATACAGTAGTTCATCTTATCTAGTCTGATTGGAGGATTTCGTTGTTGTGCAGCTACCAAGGAAAGCTATTTTTTCTCATTGTGTCTGGTAGCGAAGGAATTATGACTCGTATAGGGTACATCTGCTTTACCAGATGTTCTAGATGATTACATTGCTGTGTAAGCAACACAACCATAAAATTATGGATCTTAGCACCAAGAAAACCGTCTTGCACATTCAGTCTAGTAGAGAAAGAATGATGACCCGTATAGGGTACGTCTGTTGTACCAGATTCTCTGAAGGATCTAACTCCTGTGCGGTCAGTAATACGAACATGAAATTGTGGATCTTAGCACCAAGGAAGCTGTCTTGTTCATTCAGTCTGGTAGAGAAGGTATGATTACTCGTATGGGGTACGTCTGTTGTACCAGGTGTTCTGGAGGATTCCATTGCTGTGTAAGTAACACGAACATGAAATTGTGGATCTTTAGCACCAAGGAAGCTGTCTTGTTCATTCAGTCTGGTAGAGAAGGTATGATTACTCGTATGGGGTACGTCTGTTGTACCAGGTGTTCTGGAGGATTCCATTGCTGTGTAAGTAACACGAACATGAAATTGTGGATCTTAGCACCAAGAAAAGCTGTCTTGCTGTACTCTTCTCCATCACCCGGACGCAACAGCTCCAAAAACCTGAAGGGAAAAAGAAGTAATTTGGAGATTTGGTTCTTCAGTCTGTCATAACAAAAACTGAAAAACTAAAAATCTTAAAGATTACTGATTGTGGCAGAATTCTTAGCTTCAAAATGTAACAACTACTGTTATTACTACTGCTACTTCACTTCGAACTTCTTCCTGAGACCAGAAGTCGTGACTTCATTACATCTTCAAGGAAAACATCTTGCATTCTTGATCCAATTCCCACATCACTGCTAATCAGCACCCTCGATGTCCTTCTCCCGGTTATAACCAAGATAGTTAACCTTTCCTTACAAACTGGTCATTT
>JANUFV010081868.1:0-10639 GCA_024757865.1 Epizoanthus scotinus
ATGAATGCTCATCTGGAGAGAGCAGACGAGCACATGGGAGTCATGACTGGTACTGCTACGTATGAATGCTCATCTGGTGAGAGCAGACAAGCACATGGGAGTTATAATTAGTACTGCTACATGTACATATGAATGCTCATCTGGAGAGAGCAGACGAGCACATGGGAGTCATGACTGGTACTGCTACGTATGAATGCTCATCTGGTGAGAGCAGACAAGCACATGGGAGTTATAATTAGTACTGCTACATGTACATATGAATGCTCATCTGGAGAGAGCAGACGAGCACATGGGAGTCATGACTGGTACTGCTATGCATGAATGCTGAAGTGGTTGAATTACTTTGAGAGCATTGAAAACTATCTGCATATGCAAAGCATTAGAAAGTAATTCTTGGTTTCTGTTCATTATGGTGTGAAGTGAGTCTTTTGAGAGTTAGAATGTGTATAATTGGTTGTTTCCTTTTGTATGGAAAACAGATGACATCAAGCTCAAAAATAATGTAACAGAGAAATATATAGTCACCCAATCATACATGTGACACCGAATCATGTCTAGACAATAAGTTTTACGTACTTGAGGAAGGACCCCAATATTCACTTGCAGTAATTGTAGTGGTATGTCCAGTGTAACATTGTTTACAGACTAGACTGTGTAAGCATATTTATAATGATGTAGAGGTTACCAGTATATGCTCCATACAAGATTAGCCTCAACAGGTTCTCTATATATATATATGTATACTTCAAAAATCCATACAAACTATGGCAGATTTAGCCTGAGATCCTGTGGCACAAAATTATGGAATTATTCACAAGTTGAGCTCAGATCTCTTATGTCGAGAAACAAATTTAAATCTTCTCTTAAACAACACTCTTACTAGTTTCCACCCCTAACTAGTAACTCTTGGCCATTATTGAAAAGTTGAACCATGTTCTTCGGATACGTTTACTTTTCCTTTTGCATTATGCTAGCCATTATTTATTATGTATTTTTGTGTACATGTGACATGTGTTTTCTTTAATCCGGCCTGCTTAGACATATAAATTAATATCAATTCTGCTTAGATTCGTTTTCTAGATATTTCAGGTGTCCTGACATCCTACTTTTTTATTTCCTTCTTCTTATTTGTATTGTTATATTCAGTATGGGTGGAACTAAATAATTTGTTGTTGTTATTGTTGTTGTTGTTATTATTGTTACAGTATACACCAGGTAATAATTTTCAAAGGAGCAAACTAAGCTTAAACTGAAACACTATACATATACAAACATATCATATAATAATATAATAAATACTGCTAGGCAAGACTGTACCAAGTTAGCATCCAAGTGAAATGCCGTAGGCAGGTGGCCACTGTTGTACTGCTCAGCAGGTCTGCAGTCTACTACAAAGAACCTCACGCCATCTTTCTGTATGAAGAAAGGAAGAAGTGACAAGTTATAATAATTCACCTTGAGTTGATACCTTGAACAGAACAATAATTACTGAAATACTTGTTTGAATGTGTATTCCCAATAGTATATTCATAGCCCCCACCACCAGACTACGAATTGCAGGCCAAAAATCAACTGATTAACTATCAGCTTACAGCATTTACTTTAATATTAATATTAATAATACTAATAATAATAATAATGATAACAATTACTTTAAAAATATTTAATGTAATATTTCCATTAAAATGGCTCTTCATCTAAAATTACATGTATAAAATACAATTTATTTAAAATATATTTTAATATATAAAATTTAAAAGCTGAGATATAAATAAAGGACACCTACCCTGCTATGAATTTTCCATTCTCACCCTCTCTCCTCTATTTGTTAAATCGCCCCTCCCTTTGTCCTCCCTCTCTTTTACTGATTTATTTGTGTATAAAATAGTTATCAGCCCACCCATAAGCACTAAAGGATATATAGAACTGGTCTGGACATTCCATCCTCACCCCTTTCTACTCCACCAGCATGCATATTATTGATTTCAGTATACCGATAAATAAAATGTAATTAGTTCCTACCCTTTCCTACATACACCACCCCTACATTGGAAATCCAATATTAAATCAGCCTAGAATTTATGTGTCTATAGATACTATACAGTATTACACAAAAATAGATTATTAAAGGTATTTTAAGATTTAATTCAAGATCATTGGTTCTGTAAGTTCAACTAGAAAATCAAAAAAATAATGTGCTCAGACTAAATGTCAATGTTTCCATGTCTGATACCAAATGCACCATTCCCTACAATACACGGACAATCTCATACCACATTTGACTGGTTGGCCTCCAGCAGTTCTGATATCAATACTGGCAGGCAGAGTGCTTGGGCCACATTAGGGGCATTCAATGTCTTCATACCAAATAGCTCGTTGTAATATTCCTGCAAAGAATAAATATTGTGTCTTATTAAATAGTATGTTGTGTACATGTACAATCATGTAGTATGGCCGTACTTTTTTACAAGTTCTGTTAGTAGCAGTATGTTGACGAGCCTGTAAGGTTCATACAAATAAAGAGCAAACATATCCAACCATACTACACACTACAGTGTACATACTGTTCAATCAGAGACTTGATATAGGCAACACTTGCTGCATTTGAAATACCCCAATCTGCTGAGATCTTTTATTTACTCTTCCAAAGCTCAGAACACTTTCTAAACAATTCCAAAATTTTCTACTACTTTCTGCTATCTGAGTCAGATCTTTTTATTATAACTGTTTCTAAACTTTCCAAAGATTTTCTTACCAATTTCAGAGGATCTACAGGAATGTCATTTTTTGACATTAATTTTGTTGCTACATGTATCATGTGTCATAACCCTAAATCCCCTAAACAGGTTTACTACTTTACTTTAATTTGGAAATAATCTATATATATTACACATTAATTTGTTTTGTGTTTCTCAAATTGCCATCTTGAATATTAATGAAATTCACAGAGCATCTGCTGAATATAGTGTGTGTAGATGCTTATGGTCTAAAGGGGGTTCATTTATCCATGAATGCAACAGCTTGGCACACTGGAATTTTTATTCTTGCAATATTTTGTGTTCTTTGGTGTTTCCAAAAATAATCCTGAATGACCAGCAATTTGCCCAAAGTGTAAAACAGACTGGCACCTTTACACTCGAGAAAGTGTCTGACCAATCTTTTCCCCCTTCTTTCCATTCCTAAATGGGTACTGTACATGGATATATTAATTACATCAATTATAAATTAAATGTCACTGTCACTTCTCCCAATTGCTATATAGACATTTTCAGTTGCTGTTACACCTGACAGTAAGGTCAGATTGCATTTTGCATTTCAGCAAGAGATATGAAAAGACTGTTTGGCCATATTACACAGCCTGCATGTACTTGTCACACAAACCCTTAAAAGGACCCAATAACATCTGACCTACATTGTACATTGATCATTTTTATAAAAAAAGATGCTATATAAGCTATTAAATTTATTATTAAATTATTATTATTAGTAGGTACAGTAGCACTGGGTTCCATAGATCTGAGTTCCCATACTTGAGCTGGGCCCTTAAGATTGTAGTACACACCTTTCTAAATGACTGTGGTGTTCTTGATGCATAATACTGTGCTAATGAGCAGAAATCTTCAATGTCCTCTTCACCCAGCTGGCCAGGAAATGAGTTGAGCATTTCTTGTGGGACAGGAAATACAACAGTGCTTACATGTACATAATTATAAGAAAAGGCTAACAAGAGCAATGAATACATGAACAGAAACAATGCCAAAGACAAGAGCATCAACAACTGTACACAATTATTGTAAGAGCTGCCTTACCTAAGATTTCAGCTTTGCTTTCATGCTCCAATTCAAATATTGACTCTCTGCAAATGCAAACCCAAATATTCTATAAATGTTAATCCAATTTACTAATAAAAAAAGTATTACATATTATAATCATAATACCATGGGTGACACATTACTCCCTGATTTCAACTTGAAATTTCACATGTGCAATTATAACTTCTTAATGGTTCAACTATATTTCTTGTAATAATTTGGATGTACATGTATTTTATCCAGTAACACAATTTTATCCCATTAGATGTTAAGGTCCATGGTAAGAACACTTCAGTTGAGGTGTCAGAATTAGATTTTCTCATTTTCCGTTGGATGTGTTTTTAGTGTTATATAGCACTACAAATGCTCAAGTAATCTAATTTATAATTGCATTCAAATAAGAGACATTTACTAACATTTTGTCAGCTCGTTACGGGTATTTTTTCTTAAGAGGCATCTTCGGAAGATAGCATACATTTGGTCCATGCAACTTTCAGAGCTTTAATTGTCTATCGTTTCAAATGCAGGCATGTTTAATTAGCCCTCCTTGTTTCTTGTCACCTATCCTGGTTGATTTTTTTATCTTAGGTTTTTTGTAACCAAATACAAAGTCGTTATTATTTTGTCTAATTTGTCAGCAAAGTCTTTCGATGTGGATAGTACAGAAGCAAGAAACACAAGTTTGGAGATGGCTGGGCTTTTTACTATGTTAATCTTGCCATAAAGTGTTAAATCTCTACAAGACCAGATATTCAACATTTTCTCTAATGTGACAAACGTTTTATCAAAATGTTCCTTTTGTATGGTTGTTGGGTCTCTTGAGAAGCAGACACCAAGTGCACACACATATGTTGCAGCCAACATATTCCTAAACATACATGTCACATATCTGTTTTTGTCCTTTCCTAACCATATTGCTTCTGTTTTTGATTTGTTGATTTCTAAACCAGAACATCGTCTAACACAACTCCATAGTTATCTAGGATACCAACATGACAACTATGACTCACATCACATGCAAACCAAAAATAGAAACAATATTATTTAGCATATTTAATTTAGATTTTGAGTGCTGATCAGATTGATTACACTAGTCAACAAAGTCACTCACACAGGATAGAAAAAGAGTTCAACTTTAATTAGACTAATGCATAAAAAAATACTACTCAATAGCATAGGTACATCATTGTAAGAAGACAAATTATCGAGTACATGTATGCAATACTGAAATGCTGTGGATATGGGCAAGTGAACCTTGCTACAGCAACTAATTAAGTACCCAATCATGTATATGCACCTACCTTGCATTGACCATCATAACGAGAATGAGAAAAAACACCAAGAATGGGTCTGACTCCAGCAGATAGATGTCCCACATTGCTCTCACCACTTCTTGTTCACAAGTAGCAACAAATAAACTACGGAGCTGAAACAATTTAAATACTTGTAACTACATAACTCATGAGTATACATGTACTTGTAACATATTTTGTTTCTGATGTTTGTTTCCAGACGATAACCCGCACTGCAATATTACCACACCCAGCACCTCCACTTCTAACTACGCTAAAATGCCTCAGCATCCTGTCATTTTCCACAAGCACCCTCTCATTTTCTTAGCTGCTTTCAAGCTTTTTCAAATAATTATATATGCAAATTTTCATTGTATTTATAGCCCACAGGTTATAGTCTGTAAACACAATGTAATGTCAGTGTGTGCACATGTGTGTGTACATAAATTATAAATCAAGAACAAGTTAGATTGAAATGTGGTTTTACTCCTCCCTCTAGTTTCATACATATTTTTTTCCTTAAAGTGTCTATAACCCCTGAGAAGCTTTTTCTCGATAAATTTTGAATATTTCAAGCTTCATAAGACTGGCAAAAACAAAATTCGATTTGACTTAATTTTCGGCACGTAAATAATTATTGGTATACAACAAGACAGACAAGAGGACTTTGAAATTGACTTGATAATTTCAAGTTTTCTGCACGCTTGAGACTAATTAGAGCTGATGTGCCGCAACAAACCCTGACAGGTCTACTTTTTTTTAAATGAATAACAAAATATATAGTTTTGCCTTCATTTTCATAACCCACGAACAATTTCCACTCAAAAATTCATCAAAACCCATCATAGTGTAATAAACAAAGTTCTATTCCCATGTCCTTTCTTTTTCCCAACTTAGTACTCCCGAAAAATAATTAACCATTCTAAAAGTTGAATTGTGGAAAACCACCAAATTGAGAAGGCTGGGTCGTTTTACAGTCAGGTAAGGTACATATTAATTATCCTTTGTCAGTACATTTTAAAAATGTCTTGTTCTGAAGCAGAGGTGAATTTCTCCTGATTCAAACAGTCAACTCATGATAACACTTACCCATCTCTGGCAATACAAGTCAGGAGCTAGCTTTCGTGAGTCCAGAAATGAGCACAGTTCTGGGTCGTGATATTGTAGAAGAAGTCTGAACAAATGAAGTGGTTTTCCATCTCTCACACAATCCCTAATAATGATATTTGATAACTTAGTATAACTTCATTAATATGCCTTAGGACCAAGAACAATTTAAAGGCCCGTTCAAAACGGATACAACATTGTCCAACATTATTGGTCCAACAATGTTGGACGTTATTGGATAATGTTGGTTATGTAGAAACAAATCCAGCACTATCCAACATGTTGGATACAAAGTTTGCTAAAGACATTTATTTTTTCCTTTTAGCATGTGTGCTCTCACGATATTTATCCCGAATATCATATAATTATGACAAAATCTATATAATGACGAATCAACCACGTACGTGCCCAAGAACAAAATGTTGGACGATGTTGGATGAAAAGTTTGAACTGATTCAAACTTGATCGAACATTGTCCAACATCGTCCAACATCATCCATGTGCAGGGCAATCAACTTTTGGTCGTCCGCTCATCTGAGACGAGTTATTTCAGTTAATTGTGGACGACCATCTTTTTTTCTTTTTTTTCGGTGCGTGTATATCTCATAGATTTTTTATTTTACTTTTAGCTAAATATAAAAGTTTTGTTTTAGTTTTGTATTTAATACAGTTTATTGTACATGTCTCAGGGGTACTATCTGAACGAGGAACCATAATCTGACCTATTTTAAAGAAACTTGTTTCTCTTAAATGACAAACAGTGAGATTTTTTGCTTAAAATAGTTATGGTGGTAAGGAATTTATAATTTCTGATAGTGTTAAGCTTTAATATTATATTAGTGAAATATAATTATGTTTATTATTTTTAGTTTTAGGATTTAAGCATACGAAAAAATATTGTTTGTTAAGTCTGGATTTAGGATTATATAATTATACTATAAATTGGGTTTTCCGGAATAGCTGGACACCCAAATAGCTGCATCCAAGATATTTTTGTAACTCAAGTATGAGAGTCATAGTGCTAGGACACTCCAAGTTATAACATAGCTATCCCTCATAGTGGATTCCATATCAAGGCAGAGCTATGGTATATGAGCCAGTACCATACCAGTACTACTGACTTTTGGACTCTAACCAAAGTGAGACATTGTGTTGGTAATCATGACTCTGTTTATATTATGTATTACATTTGTATAGTACGCATTATTGTATTGGACAAGTGAAATTTCTCTTCGAACAAGTAAAACTTAATCTCACTTGTCCATTAGACAAGAAGAAAAATTGAAAAGTTGATTGCCCTGAACATGGTGTTCAAACGGATCCAATGTTGGATGGTGTTGGACCAACATGTTGGATCCATTTGAATGGGACTAAAGACTAACTATGGCCATGATCTGCACTTAGCAATATACAACAAACATGGCATATGACTTCTAAAACACAATTTTCGAGCAAATACACATCTGCAATAATAAGTACATTGTGCCAGTAAAATCAGATTCCCCATAGGGTGAAGTTCATTATTTTACATGTATAGTAATTAATAGGTTGCTTTCAATCACGTGACAAAAGTTCACTTCCAGCAGCAGATTGTTGTCAAGCACAAGCTCAAGATGGTGGGATGGAGAAGGTCACATTGCTGAGTGAGACAAAACAAATCGAGTTATCCGATCATTTTGTCCAATCTAGAATCAAATATTAATTTCAATCAAGATACCATCAAAAAATTACTTTAAATGCAACATCCTGGATTTGTACCCTTGAAATGTGCAAGATTTTCCAAAACTTTAATTTCCTGGGATTGCAGCAAGGAAAATCAAAATTATGCAGTCAGTTTATGGTTTAATTTCTTTAATTCAATTATGTTGGACACAATTTAAGTACATGGAAATAATTTCCACTACAACTGCAGCTTAAATTGACAACTGAAGTCAAGGTTATAAACATCTATAAATAAACAAGTCAAGGCTACATGCATAAACAACTTAGTTTAACTGATGAAGGTTCAACACCTGCAAAACACTGCAGAAACTCAAGCGGAACTGAAGTTGTGGGTAACTACACAACTGAATGTTTAAACTATAAAAGAGGGACTGGATGAACGAAGTAAGTCTCGTTAAATTTGTAAAATACAATGATGCAGAGAAGCTCAAAACTACAAACTTTCACAAAGCGTTCATTGCATACTCGCGCATGGGGAGACTTGATTTGTCATTTTAACTTATTTTAAAGTTGTTTCAGTAAATTACTTAGTTTTACGACAGTTCATACTCATTTCGGACATAGTCTGTGCTGACATCACAGCATCTCTTCCCTTTGTTTTCAATTATTTTGGTACTCAAAACACCTTTTACCGTAATCTATATTGCAGCGATTCATCACCTAAAACTTATCCGTCAGTCTGCTTCTTTAGTTCTCTTCACAGCAAACAAACAAAGGAAAAATGTGATTTTGACCGTCATCTGGCATGGCAAAGTAAGAACCGAATGTGACGTGTATTGAAAGTAACCTATTACACAGTCACATACACACTATAAAGAGGTGACTCACCTTGGAATAAATTTATATAGCATTGCATAAAAACAGTTATAGACATCATTCATTGGCATGTCAAGTACCATGAGAGGGGCAAGAAGTTCTGTCCAGCCACTGGAGGTGCGGTACCGTTCACTTCTGGACTTGCAATAGAAGGTAATAATACCTTCCATGTCATGGGCCACCTCTTCCGTCTCATCTTCAAGCAGCTGAAACTTGGCTATAGTAAACACAAAATACATCACACAAAATACTTGGGTTGTTTCCTTGTGTACTGAACACAGATGATGACATGCTCAAAAATATAACAGAGAGATACATGTACATACATATATAGAGTCACCCAACCATTTACCTCACACCTAACCGTGTCTAGACAATAGATTTCCGTACACAAGAAAGGACCCGACAATGATCAGCTGTAAGTGCCACCAACAATATTTCCTCTATTCTATTTAAGCCACCACTTCTCCTAGGTATTGGAAAATAAAAGGCAAGAAACCCATCTACTGAGTCACCCTTCCATGTCATTTTCTATATGTTGTCGGTGATAAAACAAGTGATATGTATTGGTAATTGGTACCAAGTTTTATCCATGAACTTTGTTCCCTACACACAGCTGATATGTTCCTCTACAATCAATACATGCATTTACTATTAATACAGCATGAAATATTTACAGTACTTAACATTTGACATTTTTAAGGAATTCACAATTTAACTAAAGCCCTGGCCAAACTAACTCACTTGTAGTTTGCGCATGTCAACACAAGTTGGAGAAAAAACTTTGCTATTTTTAGTCAGGTGGCTGTCCCTACAATTTCCATTTTCAAAACTAAACTCATATTTATCACAGAAATAAGTACTAATCTTTTGTTTTGTAACTGGAAAAAAGAAACACATAATTAATTATACAATAACAATTATTACATGTAAAAGTAGAACTAGAAAAATTAATTTCGATTGCCATCAGTTATTTCTTGATTTTGAAACTGATTTTTAATTACTAAGCTGTGCTTGAAAGTCATATAATTATGTTATAAAAATGACAAATAAAAATGGTGAACTCGTCTCTTGATATGAAGTGCATTATTTAATGTACATTGGTAAAAGGACAAAATAAAGACTTGATTTGTGTCACAATTTAAGTTTTGAATCTATTTAGCTACGGTAATTCATTGCATTAGGACAGTATCTGTCGAAAGATGTCCTTAACCCTATCTTGTGCTTATTTTGGAGTCTGAGGAATGCTTATATAGGGGAATCAGCCCCTCTTCCCTCCCTCTTTAATTTCCATATTATAAATGTAATGGTAGCCAAGTCATCATTGGTAGATTTATTAAATTAATCTCAATTATGATATCATGTGATGTCATAAAGATGCCATATTGTTTTCTCATAGCAGCCATCTTGGATTATTCAGGGATTCTGGCATTGTGCGCTGGTGCGATTTCGCACAATTAACTTCCAACCACATCCAATCGCATAATCAATGAAAAAATCGCACAATCGGGGAAGAACAAGTTTCTGTTTTCAGTTATTATTAAAATGCTGTAAACTTCAAATGATTCGCTTCTTGTCACGCAAAATAAACAAGCACTGCATCAATGTTTTGAGTTTAAATATTCAAAACAACCATTTGAGCGTAACGAGCGAATAAAACCGAGTATTGCTAATTCAATATACATGACATATACTTACGTTACATGTATGTCCATCGCTCAAGTCCAAAACAACGCCTGACCGCTTTCATATCTTAGAAAATAGCCGCAGCCATAGCCTAGCCAGAGATCCGGCGAAAATAGCAGATGCAAGCAGTGCAGGCATGCTGTGTTTCAAAAAGCGCTAAATAAAAAGTGAAAAGCTACACAAATTAGTCATTTAGGTGCTGAT
>JANUFV010082090.1:0-10637 GCA_024757865.1 Epizoanthus scotinus
CCTTTTTAAAAAATTGAGGTTTTAGCTGCTTTAAAGCGCTCAGAAGTTTCAAATTTGTATCGGCGTTCGAGCAAAAATAACAACAAATTCTGCTGAAGTTCGATTTATTTCTGGCGAATTCACAATTCCTTGTACAAAGTGCTCCTATTATAGAATACAGATATGTTACAAAATATACACAGATTTCTTAAAAAAAATTGCAAGAAAGTATGAATCACCCTTCCTCCATAAACGGTTAAGTTTATCTTCAAGCACGTAACTGTATTATGATCCGCGATTTTCAAACTTTCTTGTTCAGGAGCGCTCTCGGCCCAGTTCTCCCCGCATCACTCATCGCGCAAGAGCCAATGAGCGCGTTTCACCGCCCGTTCTTTCTAGCGCACTGGTGACGGCTACAAAGCCTGCGCATAGCAAACGAACTTGACCTCGGTAAAGTGACACGATAACAATACAAAAAGATAAAATGACATCATCATAGATGATCTAAAATATCAAAGCCACCTGGCAAAGCTAAGTGCAGTGTATTGTTTATCTACCCAGAATTAAATGTTACATGCACTGACGCAAAATGATTGGATGTCGCGCAAGCTTGCAATTGTAATACTAAAGTAATTTTAACAAACATTATCTTTGAAAATTTTAAACATTTTGCCAGTGCCAGTTTTTTAATAAACGCCACAATTTTTTGCTACTTTAACTGAATACTAAATTTGAGCAGCTCTTTTTCCATTGGCAGGACTTCTCCTAGCCTAAGCAGGCGCTAGGCCTTTTTCCTTTCTCGCGCGGCTAAAGTCAAAGAGAGTTGCTGCATTTGCTTTTTTTAAAATTTTAGTCCACACCAGACTAAAAAAAGTTTAGCCCAGCTCAGGTTTTCGATTGACAGGCACACAATAACGTGATCAGCTACCATGTTCTCAAAGCCAACTTATTTATTTATTTAGTTCCCTTATTAATCCTCTCGCTTCCACCTCCATGTTAATGCTAGGTAGTACAAAGTATTTGACCTATTGTTTATTCTCGTTATTCGACAGTTGTTGAGAAATTGTGGAATGTACGAACCCCAAATTCACGATGTACAAATTCTTACAAGCAAGCAGCGACATGACTACAAAAGATCTTGTTTGTAAGGTTGCAAAGCTGTTCAATTTGAAAAAACATTTGATCTGTTTGTCATTTGAGTTTCGACCAAGCCCGGGTAGTGATAAGATCACCATTGAAGTTGAAGAAGGAGATGAGGAAAGTTTCCAACATGCATTACAAGTCCTCCCCAATTATTCCAAAATCACAGTGGAAACCAGAGTTGCCAAAATGAAAGAAGTTGCACTTCCTACAGAAAGAAGAACTGCACGTTCCAAAGAGGTAATTGGCGAAGAAATAAAGAGGGAAATGGGACTCCACAATGACGAGGGAAAGTCCACAAAGGGGTACCTAGATGCGAAATGGACTGATCATTGCGACAGACTAATAGAAGAGGATTCAAGGTTTCTCTTCGAATATGACAAGCTACAGGCCGGAGTGGAGTTAGCCTGGGGAGACAAAAGGTATTTCATGAACCAATTCCAAATGATATGCCCTGTTTGTGGGAATGTGAAAAGCTTAGGGAACATGAACCAGCCTTCCTCTTTGGTACAGCACATAACTACTCAGCACAAAATAGAGTCTGCTGTAGCATGTGTCAAGAGACTGAGGCATGGTTGCGTAACCACTTCATCAGCAAGGAACAACTAGACAAAGAGGCATCTCTTCCTGAAGGACTTTTTAATCCAGCAATGCTATTGTCAACACCACGGGTCAGGGCAGCTGTCCTGGCCCGTGACATTGTTTAAGTGGCATTTGTCACTTTTTTAGTGAAGGCATTAATTTAAATTAAAATATACATAAAATAAATATATCTGAATTGTGGTGATAAAGGGAATTATATATCAAAAATGATTGTCACAGTTGACTACAACTTTCTTACAGCCAAAATATTCTAAATGTCAATTTGTAATCAGACATTACATTTTGTTGTTCAATAAGGCCACACAAACGAAATATAGCTAAATGTGGAAAATATTCAGACTTTTCATTCATAGAGCCATCTTGTATTTTTATTTCAGGTTGAGGCCATCCCCATAAAATGTTTTGTTTCCCGTCACCCGGCTGACCACTTTTTTTTCAAGATCCTATTTAAAGAAAACATAACCGACCCACATTTTTCGACATTTCAGTGAAAAAAAAAATCATTTTAATATGACATTTAATTTTGTTTTGTTTTGATTTTTCTCTGACCAACAGACTGACCCAACTTTTTTAGTCAGACTGCAACGGGAAACAAAACAGTTCATGGGGATGGCCTTAGATTCAGCTCAACGTTCTGACCCTCCGCCCCCCACAATCATATATGTGCAGGGGTTCCTGCCTCCCACCCCTGGGTCATAGAGAGTGTGGAAAACTGTCTAATTAAGTTTGTGTGGCCCAAGTTTTTTATTATTTGATTTGCAAGAAAAACATAAGACCGAGAAAAGTTGCTCTCTCAGAGCAATAGCCTGTACCATAAGTTACAGACCTTAGTTGGACCAATCACTATGCACACAAAATTATTCAGCTATATATAATTATAATTGTTTGTACATATGTACATCCTTCAATCACCACAATTAAGATAATAAATATGTAAACTATTCATTTCATATATGTATCCACATTCTACCAATAAGATTATACCAATCACTCATATATAACTGTACTTGTACAGTTGACTCCTGACAACTCAAACCTGTCGTAACTTGAACACTGTGCTGCCTCCCTTGTGCTAAGTTCAGTTGAACCAAAATCGGTTTCCCTTGGATTTGCTTCATACATTCACTTTTTATTAATTATTATTTTTAAAAGAAATGTCTGACAAAGCCCAATTGATTGTTTGGGCAAGATTTTGTTTCAGTTTATAGCAGTTGTAACTGAAATCCCAGTATTTCGTCAGAATGTTTCCTTAATTTGTATCTATTTAATACAAAATTTATGCTTTTATCGAGTATTATGTCGAGTTTTGAGTGAAGTTATGGAAACTGTTGTGGAAATCAACCCTCATCAGTTTCCTGAAAGTGATTGACAAGAAACATGAATTCAATTTTTATTGCCCTTACTCATGAAGGTTCATGTTTCCAGGAGCCAACTGTATTTTTCAACTGTTTGTAATAATTAGTGTTTGTTTTCTCGTTGCCAAAATTTTATATTCTTGCCTCATTGAGAACAAAGTAGACAAGTGCCCCTTATTAATCAATCACCGAAGGGAACTATTTAGCCTACTGGCTTAAACTTGCCATTGATGCTGAGATAATATCAAGCCAGCATGTACTTTACCAAGCTGTAGATGCATTCATAGCAGAACAACTTCAACAACCACATCCTATGCCAGACTGGACAGCATGGCCAACTCTGTACAGTTTCTGTGAATCACTCTTCAATGTTGTAACGAGGAGGGGATACCGCTTTTTACTTGGAAATAAGAGATATGGATATAAGAAACAAACAGATGTGGTTGCACCATCACAGGGATACTGTTTCCCAGGTCCATCAGTTAGCACACTTGATTTAAAGAAACCTGCACCAATGTATAACAATGGTCCACATTTAAACAATTTGATGTTACTGTTGACTCTTTTAGACACCCTTGATGGTATTCCAAGCTATGAAGGAAATAGAAGTAAGAAGTATTTTACCTGCATACACTATGATGCAATGCCACTCAACATTGGGACATTCCCACGGCTGGAAAGGGGGGAAGCAGTTTTTGATGGAATTCTTCCTGCAATCACACTTGAGTGCATGGAAGACTTGTACAGGAAGGGAAATGTTGCTGTTCACAAATTTATAAAAGAAAGCTGTTCATGGATAAGCGAGGTTAAAGAGTATGATATGATGGATGCCTCTGGCACTGTTAATGTTAATGTTTGTACATCATTTGGAGCAAACAGTGGAGATTCTGAGACTGTGAAAACAGAACTTAGAGAGGCACTGGAGTGTTTGGAGTCATGTACCAATTGTATCCTGTCAAATAATGCAGCAATGTGCACATTCACATCTCTGGATAATCCTTGTGAACGCTGTATCAAAGAGAAGTGTACAGATACATCTCCTTGTGTAAGTGTCAAGATCATCCACATCTCCTCTGATCAAGCACCTGCCCAGCGCAAAGCACATGTGGAATTGAATAAAGATGTACCAAGAGACCTGCAAGATCCATCTTATGTGCAATATGGTTTTGGAGTACTGCACTTTGCAAAAAACTGCATTTCATCGTTACGCCATTACAGATTGTCAGACATGTCTGGCACATTCTACGTTGGCCTCATGACTGCAGTTTGGGCCTAAAACACCAATGAGGCTGCCAAAATGAAGCAAGCAGCCCCAGCTAGTGTGTTTTCCTTTAGGGATGCACATAGTGATGAACTGGGCTACAAAACTGTGTGCAAGGAGCTGGAGGATGTTATGAGTGAAACAAAAGCTGTTGTAGCGACACTGGTCCCAGAGCAGTACAAGCCAACAGCACAAGAGGCAAAGACCCATGATATTCTTGGCAGACCGTTATATATTGCCTGTAATGGCAATGGAGATTTTTTGTGGACGGGTAAGTTTAGAATATTTTACTTTTATTTTAAGGATCAATGGAATGAGCTGAGCAGAGATAGAATTTTAAAACATGAAGCTGATGAAAGCAAAGCTTTTGATATAATTATGTACATAACTGTACGAAAGTCATGTACCGGTATTCAAAACTTAATAGACTTTACAGCTGTTATTTTGGAGTCTCTTGCAAGTTACAGAAATTACATAATCTCGCAAAAAAAACTTACAAGCAGAAATATATCATCCGTTTTTGTTTCTTATTCTAGCGCATGAATCTATATCATGGTGTATGAAATGGAATTTTTCAAACTTCAAATAATATGTACGTATGTAACTCAGTCTGTAATTTATGCAAAGCATAATTAAACTTCAGAAAAACATTTACGTTAAATCAAATGACAACCATCTAAGCAGCAAGCATTAACAGTCAAATTAATCATATTTGCTGTAAAAATTTGTCAAAAAGTTGAAACACAACACAACGCAGAAGCAAGATAGACTCGTATGCTTTGATTGGCTGGACAACAATAGCTGTCAAAACATTCCTTGCATCTGTGTTGTGTTCTGTTTTAACGGTGATAGTAGCGACGGAAGCTTAACAGAAGGAAAAGTGTTCGACTCTTGCATTTGCTATTCTGTCATTGTTCTATTATTGACAAGCCTGTTTTCACAATGACATAACTGACATAAGAGCTCTTCCACTTGTGCTGAAATTCCTTAATATGTTGCTTGTGAAAACCAAGCTTAACATTGATAGGTGTTTATTAGTCATATTTGATATATTATATATTAGTTTTATGACAAGTCATTTTACTTATCTGTCTTGTTTTCATTCTACAGATGCAGAATACGAGTTTGTCGGTATGGGAAATCGGCATGTGCCAACAAAGTGCTTAGCATTGGGGAAATGGGATGAGCCAGGTAGATATTAATAAAAAAAATGAAATAAAATTCATAACTTAAAAATTAAAATTAAAATATTCAATCCTGAAGTGAATGATCTGTAGACCATAATGTACATAGCAAGGTAAATATTAAACAACTATTCACTGAAGTGGAAGTGAATAGCTCATTCACTTACACTGAAATGAATAAAATGTTAGCATTACACAGTAACAAACTAGTGAATCAGTGAAATACCGAGGCTCAAAATTTTGCTCTTCCCAAAACAGTGATAAAAATTGTTGTTGTTTTCAGTAGTCCAAACAGGCTCTGCACACATATTAGAACAACTCGTGTGCACTCATGCAAGCTCGGAATAGGAAACTAATCAGACTGTGCAAAAAACACTATTCACTGGACATGTTTGATTTTCTAACAACTGCTAGCCACTGACTGAGGGGAACATAATTATTGTTAGTACCATTGACTGTATATATTATTAAGTTCTTTCAGTATTTATCAAACCTGGAAAAAGAGATGATCTCAACTAGAACTAGATACAAATGTAGGTTCATTTTAATTAAAATAGAATACAAAATAATGTAGCAGATATGCACATGTCTGCATGTAGAATAAGACGCTAGACATACAGATTTAATCAGGAAATTTTGTATAATTAAACTATAAAATTAAAGCACAAACAAACTACACTCGGCCTCCATAGCTACATGTATTAGAAACAAACCATTAGATCCTTTAAACTTACCTCACACTTTTTGTGAATATTTTTCTCCAAGGTCCAGCACATGAAAATGCCATAATTTCTTCAAAGGCATCCTTCAGACACCCGGCAGGAATTGATGTCATGAAGATAAAGGTAGGAAAGAATGAACAAGCCTATGTCTGTGACAAAGGGAATTCATCCATCAGGTTCATCACCAATGTACATTCCTTTCAAAGTGACAAATGCATTGGAACTGTGAAAATCCCGAACATCTCTTCTCCTTGGAAACCAGAAGGTCTGACAGTGTTACCAAATTCCCACACTCTGGCAATTAGTGAATCCTCCAAGATATTCCTGTTAAGTCTTGACAATTCTCTCATCTCTGGTCAACTGACACAGGTCATAGATTCCTTGCAAACACCCTGTGGACTTTGTGCATCCCCAAATACATCAGATTCAATACTTGTGGCTGATGGAAACTGTGTATTAGAAATAGATTTGGTAAACAAAAGTGTTGTTGCAATAGCACAAGGTTTCCACAAAGCATTTGACATTTCTGTTTCTTCTAATGGTGATACTATCGGGGTTACAGATGTAAGTTCGCACAAGGTACATATCCTATCCACAACACAGCTAGAAGAAAAGTTTGAAACCCAATCAATCATTGGTTCAACCAGTGGTTGTCTCGATGGACCTGCATCCAAAGCTCTGCTATCAGAACCAACTGGAATATGTTTTGACCTAAGCACTGCCATAATTTGCAATTTTGGTGGTAGGTCACATGGCTTCATCAAACTCCATACCAGTGTCACCTTTGCTTGTGAGATGATGTTAAGCATTAGAAGAATTTATGATGCAATTGGATTTCTTCCTAAAGCTGTACAAAATGAGTACAGACAGCAACAGAAGAAGATAGTGATCCCATTTCAGCAAGGTTTCCATGATCTCATCAAATCCCTAACCTACCTTCAAGGAATTACCACCAAGCGGATGGACTACCTTCATCGTGCCACAACTGGACCTGAAGAAACAGTTTATCACATTTCTTTGGAAGGTTTTTCTGAAACAGTACAGGCGTTGGAAACACACATGCAAGTCTTTGATGCCCTTGGAATGGTTGAAACTGTCAACAAAATAAATTTGTATGCTCTGCTGAATGAATCGAGAAAGGAACATGGCTTCGCAAAGCACAAACAAGTCGGACAATACAGACATCCAACCAAGAAACAGTATGTGCAGAGCAAGCGGCAGCACGAAATTGAAATGATAAAGAAGACATGCGAATGTTCACACTCATATCATACAAACACATTCAGTGCATACCAGCCAACTCATGCTTCCAATCTTTCTTCAGCAGTAGTTGTCAGTCTTTACAAGGAGTGGACCCAGCAGTTTAGGGCAAAGGAGATCCCTCCCACTGCTGACATGAAGGCAAACATGACCAAAGCAAGGATGCTGAATGTCCTGACCAAATCGAATCCAACACAAAACATCAGGGACTTATACCGATATAAGTGTAGGTATGGCCCATGTGTTATCTTTCAGAAAGATGCTCTATTAGAAGATGGAAATGATGTTCCACGTCATTATCCTGATTTCGGCAAGTTAATGGAGGACTTGACAGTAAGAAGAGGCGAAAACACTCCAACAGACACATGTAGACGGGTAGCAGGTGGGGAATACCTATTTCTGCCGGGTGACATTGTCGTTGTGAATCCAGGTGTGAATGGCAACATGCCAAGTGCAGACAAGTGGTGGATGCTGCAAATAAACAAAGGCCACCATTCTAGCAAAACAGGAAGTGCCTGCCATGTCTATGGATTCTGGCTAGATGAACAACTCCAAAGTCAAGATCACAGCACTGACTGTAGAATCTTTAGTCTCATGACAACAGCTGTCAAGATATACTTTGGCAGTATCATCAAGTATGAAGAAACGCCACTTGTGATTCCAGTCAGTGAGATTACAACAGGATGGAGGAATGGCAGAGTGAGCTATGCTTTTGCAGATGAATACTGCTCCAGGTTGGACCAGCTCTCAGACCAGCACCGCCTTGCAATGGAACCACAAGTTGAAAACAATGATGTCAGTGATCCTGAAGGCTCTGAAAGTGAGGATGAGAATGGCTGTGATGAGAACTCTGTGGAACACGAAGCAGAACTTATCTCCATAGCTAGAAGGAGGGTGATCAGAAATTCAGATGGAAATATGATTACCTCCTATAAAGATCTTGCTGGAATTAGTAGACGTAGCAGACAACCTCAGCATGGAAGACAGCTCAACCAAACAGACCAACATGATGAACTTGTAGCAGCCCAAAGAGAAAACCTTGAATTTGAATGAGTTGAACTGGGTCTATATCAAGTACAGTGTGTATGTAGTCATGAAGTATTGGTGAACTGCTACTATGGAGATTTGATTGTTGTTGCAGAGGCTGAGCTCCATGCTATACAGGCCAGAAACTGTAAGTCAGTCTTATATCAAATACCTTTATATTAAATATAGGTTGGTTACTAAGCACACCATGCCTGACCAAAGGGGCACATGGAAGAAATATAGTACATGTACAAGACAGTACATTTTATGGAAATCGCTATGTTGTTTCGATATAAACAAAAATTGAAACTTCGGCCCTGCATTTGCCATGCTGTTTAGTGTTATGTTTCAAATGGTTTCCATAAACCTGGTTGGTCAGGTAATTAGTTGTCGATTGTAACCAATCTTTACTGAAATAGGGGAGCAACTGCAGAATACCATTACATTATTGTTCTTGAATCTGCTGCACACATATTTCAACAGAACAATGAATGTGCAGTAATAAATTATTGCAAGTGCCAGGGTATTATGCAATCTGTAATATGCAATCGAAATAGGTGTATGTGAACAACAAACACTTATATATGGGTTGTTCCTTACATAATAGGCCTTGATTAGCCAGATTCATGAAATTCAACACATCCAGAAATTTCTAAAGTATGACTAAATGAAATAGAGCATATAGTATATATTACAAGTTTTATATAGAGCAATGAAAATTGATTTCATATTTCTCATCAAACAGTGGGAGATATTTTTTATTCATCTGCTGTGCATCCTCAATATTTATCCGTACCTCAATTATCCGAATGCCAAACTAGGGTCATTATGTTTTTTATCCAAAACAAATGTTGGCCTTTGTTCAATTAATCAAACGAAAAATTCATCCTGCCACATGATTTTTTGCCAAACAACATGATCAATTCTGGCCTGAACATGATTTTTTTCTTAACTGCAGACCATATCCATGTCGTTTAGGACTAGAGTAGATAAAGTTTTCTTTTCGTTGACTTTTGAATTTTGTTGATAAATTATGTTGTGATTATTATGAGTATCAGTACGTATTTTAAAAATAATGAATGAAAATATTTCATGCAGTCCTTAAATCCCAATGTGGACAATGAAGAGAAACATGAAATCAATAACTAATAAACTATCTATTCATTTTTCAATCATAGTTTAAAATAGTTTAATTCTTACCAGACTCCAGAGCGCAGAGGCAGAGCCAGGCAGCCGAGGATTTTAGAGCGCACCCTCGATAGCTTTCTGTTTTTATTTTGATAAGAGACACAAAAGCCTTCAATGAAGAAACTTTTGCTGAACAAACCAGCAGAAACGACCAACAGAATATCTTCCAATTCCGCCATCTTTTCGATCTGGCACGATGACGAGGCAAAACATGATCAGCGGTAGGGTAACCGGTACACATCGTACACATCGGGGTATCATATATGAAGTACTTACCGTTGTGCAGTGCACAGATTTATCTAATCGGATGAATTTGAGTTGTTCGGCCACATTGAATACTCTAAACTAGCGATGTTGAAAAACATACATAGGAGTTATTGCACTTTGTTCAAGTTGGTGCATTATTTCAATTTATTTTATACCTGATGCCAGTGATAACAGTATGATAGCCTGGGAACACTGACTGACAGTACACTACACGGTATTGCATACTGATGTAGAATTCAAGTAAAAATTGCTAAAGACAAGTGCGCTGACAGCTGTACAGGTAAACTAAACATTAACTGTTATCTGTTTGAATCTCAATGGTTAGTTCACTGATTCGTTTATTTTTTCATGCACCAGGTATGTGCAGATATATACTTGGCTATTTATCTGATGGGTTATGGTCCTAAGATTTGTTTTTATAATACGAAATTTTGAAGGGATATTTTGGGGGTGAGATATATATAGTTCCAGATAAACGGTGTTTCATGTACATAATTTGCCAAATACTGCCTCAAGACTATATACATGTAGTATAGGACTGATCTGCAGCTACAACAGACAGCTGTTATTAAAAGTTTTTATTGTTGACACATTATGCCTGACAGTGTGTGTTTCACCAACTTTACATGCATTACTAAGGTTGTATTTCATT